>FIZR01020348.1:0-11436 GCA_900060175.1 Ferrisia virgata | reverse complement strand
GGGAAAATTCATCTCACAATATGGCAACACTGCATCGCCCCAAAAAAAAAATAATTGCGGTGTTCAACTTCCTTTGGGCCACCAACACACAGTAAAAAAAATCAGCAACCTGCGATTCGTAATGCAAGAGATTTTTCAATTCAAAGTTTGTAAACACTGTCCCCTAAAATCTCGTTTTTCACACTAACCTGGTTTTCTTATCACAGGTCACAATTTAAAAAAAAATTATTTAGCTATATTTTTTATACTTTTTATGGTAAAACAAAACTTCAAATTTTAGGATATCTTTTTCGAAAGCCTTCGTAGTGTTATAGTATTGATTTTTACTCGTATGTTGCTATTTTTCGCTACTTGTTATTTGGGAACCTCTCGAGAATCACAATAAATATTTCTACGTATTTATACAATCGAGTAAGAAAGAAGAAAACAGTTTCATTCATTTATAAGGTTTCTCAATTTCCGCGAATTTTTCAATTTTGTCGGTATTTTTTATCCGAGATTGCATGTTTTTTGTGGCTTCGCCGAATAAGTTTTGAAAATGTTCACGACCTTGTTTTGGTAAAATCTTCGATACAAACTTTTAGAATCCATTGCAACTGCATAGTTAAAAAAATTCTACGACTCGAAGGTACAAATCAATAATTTTTTCTTTTTTAGCTTGGAGTTGTAAAATATGGCGTTGGGTTGATACGAGAAAAATTATCGTAAAATTTTCATAACTAAAATTTTTTTATTTTTGCCATAACGTATAAGAAACTTGACGAGTATTATTGCCTTGGTTAAAATTCTTCATTTTTTTCATCTTCTTTCCTCTATACAGAGATTTACGATGGAATTTCTATTGAAAAAATTTATAAAATGAAGATTAATTCGATCGTGAAGGTTTTTTTTTCTTCGTTTATAATAATTTATCATACTTATTATGGCAGCGGATAAATTCTTAATAAAAAATATATATCATAAAATCCGCATAATGTTTTATTTCTATTCCTTAATAAATCCGTCTTGCTTATGATTTTTCACATACCGAAAGAATCCATCTAAATTGTAATTGATTATAGCTTCTTATTTTCCGTGCCAAAACATAAAAGGGGAAAAATTCGCTGGTTGCATTGAGACGAAAATCTAGCTGTCGAATTATTCGCACAAGCGAAACAAAGCCGAAAGTGGAAATTTGATTCTACCCGCATCACCTCTCCAGGCTACTCTTTCTCTCTCGCAGATTATTAGACACCTCTAATACCTTCCCTCTTTCCTCGCCGCCGTTTAGTTCATCGCGCAAATATCGAATTTTCATGGAATTTACGGAATAATTTTTGTGTCGAGATGTTTGAACAAGTGACGTCAATTCACGCTTTTAGCCGGAGCGAAAAAAAGCTACCATCTGTCAATTGGGAAAATAACCACAGTGGTTTTGTTTGAAAATTTGCCTAAGATTTATAAAACGTTGAAAAGCGAAGTGTTTTGTGTATTATTATTATTTTATTTTATTTTATTTTTCATGTATTATTTTCACATCTTTACATAGATGTAAACGTATACGACACCCGGAAGACTACTTTATGGTGATAAAATTTATCATCGGATTGAAAAGTAGGCCTCGTAGTATATATATATATATACTGGCTCCTCGATGATATAAAAGAGATATATAAAATATGTGTATTGTATATGCTCGATGATGCTACGCTCTAAATCTCTTGGCTTTTCTTTGTTTTGTGGCTCGTCGTATACGACTATATGGGTTTTTATCGCGACTACTCTTCGATTTTTGTTTACTCTCTCTCTACGGCTACGTTTGTGTTTGTTTGCTGATCTATGTTGTTTTTATTTGTCGTACGAATATTTACTGGTATATAAATGGCGGCTCGGCAGTCCGGAGGCGAGATATAAGACGTACTAATACATATTTACTTGAATGCTCAACTTGAGGAATTTACTTTTTACGATGAAAATTTAAAAAAAACAAAACGGTGAAAAGAAGCTCGAATTTATTACCTAAATGGGTATGAATTTAAACGCCGAAAACGTGTTTTGGTCTTTTAGCTGTTATATGTGGTATACCGGCCTTTATAATGTGTATTGTGTGTAGTATACTTAGAAGAAGTATATTGTACGCGTAAATGAGGAATGGTGTTGTCTTGTGTATATATATACGAGATTTGCATTTGAATGGCGACGTTTATGTGTATTTCTAAAGGTGAGACTTGTTAGTTATATACCTACATGGGCCGAATGAAGAACCATAGAAAGAGAGCAACGTAATGTCTTCTTTAGAAAGGTATTTTCAAAAAAAATAAATAGACATTCATTGTTTTAAATATTTAAAGAATAGCTTATTTGATCGGTCAGTTGAAAAAAGATGTATGCGAGGTATTTAAAATATACGTACACGCGTGAAAACAAAACAAAACGCTAAAACTAAAACGTGGAATAAAATTACTCATCTTCAATGTGAGAAAAATATGTATTCTCCAAAACGCCTCGCCTCAGTCTCGACTTGATTAATTATCACACGACAGACAGCTTCGTTCTGTATATGAATCGACGAGACGGTGTGAAATTTTGCACTCGCCAGTGCAAAGAGCTCGATTTGAAAATAGTACCTACCTATCTAATATACCTATCGTAAATTAGACGATACGATGGTACTTTTTTTTTTTCATGCGATTTACGCGTGTCATAAATTGGCCATCTCTTGTACACCGTACAGCAGCAATGGCGGTAATCCTTTCTCGCTGCTGGAGTCAATCGTGTACAGCCTTATAAGTATCTCTCGTTGGTACCTTACGCTTTGGCTGAGTACGTTGGTTGGCCAAATCGTGTTGGTTTTTACGATTTTGTCGAACAGATCGGACCCATTTGGAATACTTCCAACTGGAATTTTTCCGGTGCTTTTTCGAAGTGGTCGTCTAATTATAATCAACATCGTCGTTGATCGCAATTTGTTGTACGTGTGTATGCGGAAGTCGACAACTAGGTTAGGTGGTGACATAGACAAATGTGTATTACTATACGTGGACAAGACTGCGCCGCATAGGACTAAGCTTAGTGATAACTAATTTTTATAGTAACTAACTTGCTACTTTTTTTGGTTTGGTTAATGAAAGATTGACGAAAGTATCGTTCATTTATGTTTATGCAAAGGTACCTATAACCTATACAGGTATTGTTTTTTTTTACGAGCTTGCATTTTTCGCACGCACATATGTATTATTATTTTCACCTTCGAATGAAAACGAGCTCGTAAAGATGACGATAAAAAAATACGAAAGGACGATTCACTGCCGAGTTTTAAATATGTAATATGAAAACCAGCGATAAAAACATGTTTAAGAAATGTAGTATTTGTATGCGATGGTTTATTGTTGCGATGGTAATTTTTTTTTTTCTTTTTTGGAATTTTTTTATGACGGAATTTCATATGTGTTTGGGTTGTTGAAATTAACAGAAAAATCGATGCAGTTTTTAACGTATAAGCTGGTTATTGGTATGCTAAAACGGTGCGATTGGTATAATCAATGTATTCGGCTGGATTCGAAATCGTATATGTGGTTCCGGTTCTGCTTTTGTATTGCACAAGTACGAGTATGAGTTGGAAGATTGTAAAGAATTAACGTGTGTCGGAATATTCATTTTACATTTCGAAGGCATTGGCATTCTTAAGGGGTCCGTGATATCCGCGACGTCCTAACCTAAGGGAGTCCAGGTTGCGATTGGACATTCTGTACCGCAGCCAGACATTTGGGAAAAATTGACTGTTTTTAATTTTTCACGCTTTTTAGCTGTGAAGTGACATTTTGAACGATTTTTTAAATAATTTTACATTCAAAATTCAGATGAATTAACGGTTTTGAAGCGTTTTTTTTTCTAGTTTTGCATCTTTTTGAAGGGGGTGCGATTTTTTAAAATCCTTTTGTAGGTTTAGTTTTATTCGATAAAATTTTTTGAAAAATTTTTCCATTTTTATTCCAATTTTTCACGTTATTTTGAGCAATAAAATAACATTATACAGAATAGCTTCATTATTTTACATTAAAAATGTAAAAAAACGGTCTCGTCAACCTATGGTGGTTGAGAAGGGGGAAGCATCAACAAAACCCGTTTTGGGGTCTTAAAAAACATTTACGACCATTTTTGGTCATGTCATATTTATTTTTATTTTTTCCACACAAAACTAAAAATCATTTCGATCAATTTTGGAAAATGAGCTTAGATTGGCGGTGAATTGGATATTTTGGAGTAGGGTTGGTTGACCTTGGATCAAAATTCAGTTATACCGACGGGGTTTCGACTTTTTAGACCCAGTTCTCCCTCTTACAGCTCCAAAAATTTGGGTTTTTGAACGGGTTTTCTTATATTTTGACTTTCGAGTTTGTTCCTTATTCCTTGAGCTTTGAAGCGACGTTTCGAATGAATTTTGCAAACACATCGATTTTTGAAGACAGGTTTTGTTTTTCTGTGTTTTGTAGAGCTATGAATAGAGAGTTAGATGAACTCGCGGGGAAATCGAGGAAAACCCGGTGGGCTGGGACACTTTGATGACCGCTTGGCTATTTGCTGGAAGATACTTGGATGTATTCTTTAATTTAATGAACCGAAATTTTCTGAGATTTGGTAATTAAAATAGCAAAAATTATCGCCAGCCGATTCCAAAATTTTCGACCTCGATTCGTTCGAACACCCATCATTTTTTTTAGCGCTATTGTAGAGGTTCATGAGTGGATTAAGTAGCCCGGAGGGCAGATACCCCCCCCCCTGTAGAAAGTTTTTCTCGGTAAGTTAAATATTATACAAATAGTTAGGATTTTTTAATTTGTTTGAATTTTAAAAAAATTGAAATTTTAGTGAAATTTTGAAACGATTTTGCCTACAACTTGTTTTTTTTCCTCCGGAAAACTCGAACTATTAAAGCTAAAACTGCGGAAATACGACTTCTTTTCATTGAAATTTTACCACATTTCGCTTCAAAAATAAGAATATTAAACTTCCGACCATCTTTTCCCCACCACAACAAAAACATTTGTAACTAACTAACTGATACAACAATATTGATAGCATTTTTCAGGGTTTGGCTTGCTTGGAGTTTAGCTTTCCCCCTCCCCCAAAACTCCCTCTATGATTAGTTTAGATTTGTTGCCACACAGTTGAAATTAGACCGAGTCGTTTCAAAAAATTCGTCCAACATTGGCTAAAAAGTGAAGATTTGAGTAACATTTCGCATACTGAGAAGTGAGAAATGAAATTGTTCGTGGAGGTGGAAGGTAGAGAGAGCTGGGGTGGGCTGAATTTTGTTTTTTTTTAGTAAATCTAAAAACGATGCAGCAGAGGTCACAATAGTTGCGAAATTACCTCAAAATCACGAAATAAAAATTTCAGTTCTCCAAATTAATTTTTTAAACTTGCAAAAACTGATTCAAAATTTGCCAATTTTCAAAAAATCAAAAAAAAAATGTTTGAAATTTTTTCCAAAAATAGAATTATTACACGTATTTATACCCCAAATTATCATTTTTGTTAAATTTTCATCATTTCCCTTTTTTTTGAAAGGGTTTTAAAAAAATTCACCGTTTGCATTTTTTCACGATTTTCTGAAAAACTACGAAGGAATTTTTTTTTGGAAAACGCCTTCCTCCTGAAAATCTATGTAGGTCATCAATTTTACATTATTACTAAGGGCAGTATTTCAATTTCATCTCCCGAGGATAATGTTCTCAGGGATACTGAATTAGTGGGAAGGGGAGTCGTGTTTTTTAAGAATTTTTTTGGCTTTTAAAATTTGTATTTTTGTAAATTCATGGTGAAATGGGCTAAGCTTACTTGTCTGTGTTTATTTTGGTCAGTTTTTGTTTCTTGTTCTTTTTTCATGGGTTCTCAAAAGGGCATCTCAAATTACAAAAATAAAAAAAGAGAAAAAAAGTGAAAAATTTGTTTCGAGGGTCTAAAATTGATGAAATATGTTGTCTCTTATGATTTTTTTTTTTTAGAAATGCATTTTTTTCAATTTTCAACAATTCATTTTAAAAGACGTGAGGAATTTTCATTTTTGAGTGCCCCAAAAAAATCGGCTATGGCAGATAGGACTAAAATTATGCATTTAATCGTATAAAATTGATGTCCTACATCCATTTGCGGGGGGAGGGGCGTTTCTCAAAAAAAATTCCCTTTAATAAAAATTACTGAAAAACAAGGAAATGGTGAAAATTGTATAATAATTCCATTTTTGGAAAAAAATTTCAATTTTTTCCTTTGATTTTCTGAAACTTTTTGGAAATTGGTAAATTTTGAGTCAGGTTTACAAGTTTAAAAAATTGAATTGGAAAGTTGAAATTTTTACCACATTATTTTGAGGTGATTTCGCAACCATTGTGACTCCGTCGTTTGCAAATTTCCAAAACAAGCATAATTTGGCCCACCATAGTAGAGATCAAAATTTGTCCATCGGAAGTACCCTTTTCTAGAAGATTGTAGAGAAAATTTTAATTGGCGAAGTCCATTTTTCGATATTCTATGAATTTTTGCAAACATTCGCATGAAAAATAATGAAATTAGCGGTTTTAAAAACATGACAAATGATTCCATACCGCGTGTGAGGTAAATGAAGAGCTCAGGTCGTATATTCTTAAGATTCAAGAACCATGTTCCACTTGACCACTTCCGAGAATTGTGCGAAGTTGGAGTTTATCTTACTTACACTGAATACCTACCAAAATGGGTACTGTCGTTTGATCATTTATTAATGGAATTATTCTTTGTACTTTTGCAATCCATTAAGGAAATTTTGGCTACTATACTGATTTATTCGTTGTAGTATAGATGTTGGTTTTTAACTCTCCTAGCGTAAGCTAATCGCTTTTCGTAGAAAATCCTTGTACCCAGATGTGTTTTTCAAAGTAACTAGTAAATTAACATTTCTACATGTTTACGAGAATTTGAAATCGTTTAAAAATGACCTTGTGTATTAGCACTTGATATACAGTAGGTATCCGTGTAATATAAACTTGGCTTGTAGTATATGTACATAGAGAATGTCATTTCACTCGAAATTGAAGTTTCTATAATTACGTCGCGTTTATCTCGTTCATTACGAAAATAATCCATCTTCGTCGTTCGGTGTTCTTCATCGTGTACCATGTATCCATTACAGTATTATGTATCCGTACCCTATCTGTTGGGTGATAATTTAGGTATAATCTGGAAAGATAAGTTGAAATTTCCAGAAATTAACGTCGAAGCAGTGCAGAATAATGTACGTGTGTTAAAAAGGTACAGTACAGAAGTACGTTTAAACGCATCGATGCTTTTGTCCGTGTTATCGGCAGTCTGAGGTAAACGACTCGAACCCGAAATCATTCACACGAGTATACGCTATCTTGGTTGAATCGGCACACCGAACGCGAACAGTATATTATTTAGTATTTTCTATACGGACGAACGCTAATTTCATTAATTAATCCGACTGTGTAATACGTATGTATAGGTAAAGCAAGTCGTCGTAATATACCAAAGTTTAATACGAGAATCACGAAGCGGTAAGATACGTAGTGGTAGTTCAGAGGTACGAACGAAGAATATACGAGTTACAGCGAAAAACAGAATAAGGCAGGGTGAGACGAGGCGAAAGTAATTAGAAATTTGAAAGAGAGCTGTAAGCGTCCGCGTCGAGCGACGTAGACCGCACGCGAAGATTTCCTTCAGGTTCGTCTCGGTCGCGGTCGTCGTCTTCGTTGTCGCGGACTGCGGAACTTAAAGCACACCGAGGATGATGATGATGATGATGATGGTGATGATTCATTGTGTGTATAATGCTTAATGCGTAAGATATATACGGATTCGAAAACCAACCACGATAACGACGCCGCCACGTCTAACCGTCTACTACGTCCACAGAGACGAGTATATATGTAGTTCATCTCTTCATCATCATTTTTCTTATTCTGGCTTCCACACGTGTACCATTGGCTCGGTTTAGTTATACTACATAGTCTCTCGCTCTCTCCTTCATTAATGACATATTATATACGGTGAACATTTCAACGCTACCACCCGCATTCTGGCATCGAACAATGTTACTCGAAATCACTCTAATTCTTGCGGTATTTCAACACATCCAGTGCCCAGCAGCGTCAGCATTTATTTTCTTTTGACGGATTTGTCTTTTTAGAAAATGTAACTATTACGATTATGTAACTTTTACGGGTGTATGAACGAAGAAACAGCAACAGTAGCATTTTTTTTGTAAAACTTTCTTCGCTAGTAGACTATACCAAAAGGGAGGATAATCGGTGGTTTGCAAACAATTTTCGACAATTTTTTCTAGCTAAAACGGGTATTTGAAAATTTTGAATCGAGTTTTCTACATGAAATTTCAGGCTGACAATTATGAAAAAAAAATTGTTTTATGTATCTACTCCCTGTGCATGAAGTGATGATACTTTTTTCAGAATTTAAAAATAGAGTAACATTTTGAAAAACCCGAGAAACCATTTTACCTTCATGTTTTTCGCTCATAAAATACCTAGGTAGTTGTTTGATATGATCTAAAAAATACCTATTTATACACTATTTGCTCGATTTTCACTTCGTTTCGTTTCTTTTTCGTAATTTTTGTAATTTTAATCAAAATAAGTAGAGCACCAAGTTGAAAATTAACAATCCTAGTTTCTTCACTTACGAAATTATCATGCAAAAAAACTATCAGAAGATTCGTGTTCAGCAGGTCAAACTACCTCCAGAAACAAGATTTGCGCGATGAAAGTACTCGCTGGCTTAAAAAATTCACATTGTTAGAAATTATCGAAAATTTTTTCAGAAATACGTAAAAAATGCAGAAAATTGATCAAAAATCATGAACGATATTGAACATTGAGTAAAAATTTACGTGAAATATGAAAAAAATCGTTAAAAATCACTGAAAATTAGATGCATAATTGACAGAAAAATGTATTAAAAAATTGGTCAAAAAATCACGATATACTGCTGAAAATTTAGTATAAAAATTACCAAAAATAGTTAAAAAATGATTGAATATTGGGTAAAAAGTACAGAAAATTTATCAAAAATTCTTAAAAAATCAATGAAAATAGTGTAAAAGTTAAACAAAACCTGTAGAAAATTGACCTAAAATATGAGAAAAAAATCATCGAAAATCGGTAAAAAATTTACAAAAAGTGATGAAAGTTGACCTTAAGTTATTAGAAATTTATAAGAATTCGGTAAAAATTTCACAATTATGTGTGAAAATTGACCTAAAATCGTTAGAAATCAATGAAAATTGGGTAAGAATTTGACAAAAATCAATGAAAATTTACCTAAAATATGAGAAAAATTGTCTTAAATCATCAAAAATTCGATAAAAATTTGACTAAAATTGGTAAAAAGTGCAAAAGGTGATCAAAAACCCTAGAAAAAATGTTGAAAACTATGTGAAAATTGATCTAAAATTGGTAAAAATTTGTTAAAATCATCGAAAAATGCGTTAAAAGTTGACAAAAATGGTTTAAAAATCCAAAGTTTTTCGAGATTTTTCATAAATTTTTACTCATTTTTGCCAAATTTTGAGAATAATTTTCAATGTTTTTTAGTAATTTTTTTCATATTTTAGGTTATTTTTCATCAATTTTTTAACCTTTTTTCATGATTGTTTTTATCAATTTTCAGCATATTTGTTAATTTTGTACCCAATTTTTGATAGGGTTTTTCATCATTTTTACCAATCGGTACACATTTTTCAACATTTTTTTATGATTTTTCATCAATTTTTAGCATTTTTTATGCATTTTTGTTAATTTTTTACTCGATTTTCATTAATTTCTGATGATTTTAGGTCAATTTTGACTGATTTTTGTCAATTTTTTACCCAATTTTCTATAATTTTCAACAGCTTTTTGGTTATTTTTCCCTTGTAATTTATTATTTTTGATCAATTTTCGGCATTTTTATGCAATTTTTATGTTTTTTTTTAATAATATTTTCATTTCTGACCAATTTTTGATAGGTTTTAATCACTTTTTCGTATTTTTCTTCAATTTTCACATATTTTTCAGAATCTTTTCAAGTATTTCTGCCAATTTTTACCCAATTTTTAATTAATTTTATAGATATTTTCTCAATTTTCATTTATTTTTCAACATTATTTCGTAATTTTTGATCAATTTTCTGATTTTCTAACCCAGTTTTGTCAAATTTCTACTCCTTATTGGGAAAAAACATCGCGGAGCGCTAGTTTTTGTTTCATTTCATTTTACAAAAAATTAGGCTCGGAAAGCAATGCATTGCGATTTTATTTTATTTTATTTGATCGCCAAGCAACTTAATACATTTGATACATTTTTAGTTACGTTTTAGAATTTCCAACTCATGCTGTAAAGGATTTTTTCGATTTTTCAAAAGTTATCGTGAAAAAGTCAATAAAAATGTAATTTCACATCTGCTTTTATCATGAAAAAATTATTGAAATTGTAAGATACATTACAAAGAGAAAAATTAATAAGTGGTGAGTCTATTCGTCGATTTTTTTCACCACGATTTCTTTGAGAATCTGTACGAGTATATAATGTAAATTTTCACGACCATGTTCACCCGATTAGGATAGAACAAAAATTGATTTATTTTTCAATTAAAATTGATTTTCTCGGGAACCGACAGGGCTGCGTTGACCAAATATCGCTCCGGGGTTTTACGATACTTTTATTCGCCTATGACCTTCGTATAATTTCCATTCCTAAAGATCTCCTTTCAATTTTTAGAACAATGCAAACATTCAATTAGAACCTGCTTTCGTATGTAATACTAATAGGATAATGTACGTCTTTATTTATATTCAAGATACCCAGAAGACCATCAATTTTTTGTAGGTTGTAAAAACATGTACAGGTACATATGAGTTCTATAAAAACACATCCAACAACATATTCCTCATCAATACCTACCGCCCCCAAGATGAACAGATTTGCAAAATGTATACGTACACGCGATTTCGCGATTATTATTAATATCAGAATAGGCGTTGAGAAAAAAATCGCACGTATAGCGTAAAAAATTTTACATATATAAACGTAAGTACGCTATACGTATCTGTATAGCTTGTCTTATTCATAATTTTAATTAAATTTCTCGTTCGTGTGGAACGCGGCTAAAACCAGTGTTGAAAAAACGAAAAATCTCAGTTCCCAGTTCTCGTTCTCGTTCTTCAAAATTTTGGCAATTCTGTATCATGATACTTTCGTCTTGAGTAGTTATAAAATTCATTTTAAAAAAAAATTTCTTAAAATAGTGAAACTTTAACCTTCAATAACTTTTAAACGGTGAGGTTTATCAAAAAATTGTAATACACCTTTTTTGTAGAGAATTCAATTTCCTACAAGTATGTGAGATGAAATTTTTTTTTTCATATAGTAGACACCAAGATATGCAATTTTCTTTGTAACAATAGAA
>FIZR01020347.1:0-41227 GCA_900060175.1 Ferrisia virgata | reverse complement strand
AGGGATCATTTCTATGCTATTAAACGAAGTATGACAATAAGCGAAAAATTTTAAAAGTATGACTTTATTGAAGGAAAAGTGGTAAAGATGGTAAAATTAAAAAAAAATGCATATTTAATAATGATATACATATTCAATTTTTTTTTTTTTGAAAAAATCGTCAATCTTGGTCTGTTTTTTGGACTCTTCCAACATATTATGGATGAACTTCATATATTCGTAATGTAATGTAAACGATTCGCCGTGATATTGAACCCCTTTATTCAGCACAGCCATTGCCTCAAGCATTTCTTGGAGTGATGGTGGTTTTGGTATTGGTTCATCATCAGCATCATCATCTTGATCACCTGTGGTAGCAGAAATGCTTTCTGTTTCATCGTTGTTTGTCGTTGATAGATTTTCGTCTATATCGAGCCATTTTTCGTATTCATTTTGAGGAATATCCTTTGGACTGGGTGATTCTATGACATTAACCGGATTTATTCATGCACAGTTATCACATTAAGCGGTGTACTTTACATGTGAAAAGATAGGAACGTTCTGTTCCAGGCATTTCCTATGCCATTAAGCGAATTATGCTATTAAGCGAAATTATAATTAGCGGATTCTACTGTAAAAATACTTTGTACTCTTTGAAACATCGAAATAATGTAAGTTCTGATACTTACGATTTTCGTCACACCTCCTCAATTTCATCTTGAAATCATGAAATAAATCCACGGTGCAGGTCAACTATAAACATTTTTTATTTTCTTCAACATTTTAACTTAAAATCATAAAATTAATCCAGAGTCAAGGTCAACTGTTCGTGGGTCTACTTGAAACATCTTTAATTTTCCTCGACATTTCAATTTAAAATCTTAAAATCAATGCAGGCCCAAGGTCAATTGTTGGCAGGTCAATTCATTATGACGACATATCAACTTAAAATCATGAAATTAATCCGAGGTCATGGTTGACTGTTGGCGAGTCAACTTCAAATATCTCTAATTTTCCGCGACATTTCAACTAATAATCATAAAATCAATCCTTCATAAAATAAGTCCACTGAAGTCATTACGAGCCATAAAAATCTGTCCAATGATGATGCCACATTGTCGATGGTCCACTGTTAACATCTCTAATTTTCCTCGACATTTCAACTTAAAATCATAAAATCAATCCTTCGTAGAATAAGTTCACTGATGTCATTCCAGGCCATAAAATCCGTCCAATGATGATGTCACACTGTTGACGGTCCGCTAATGACGTTTCTAATTTTCCCCAAGATTTCAACTTGGAATCATAAAATCTATCCTACATGAAATAAGTCCACTAATGTCACATTTCTAATTCTTCTCAGCATTTCAACTTGGAATCATAAAATCAATCCTTCATAAGTTCACTGATGTCGCATCTCCAATTTTTCTCAACACTTCAACTTAAAGTTATAAAATCAATGCTTCCTAAAATAAGTTCACTAATGTCATTCCAGGCCATAAAAATATGTCCACTGATGTCAGTCCAATGATGACGTTATACTGTTGATGGTCCGCTGATATCATCTAATGACGGCGGTCAACTGTTGACGATTTTTCCAGAATGCGCTATTAAACATCTTTAAATGTTGATAAAAAAAATTTTAAATATAAAAAAATTTTAAAAAAATGAAAAATTTCAAAGAATTTTTTTCGTTGATAATTTCTGTTGTAAAGCATCGAATAGTATTGGTCTTCTTTTAGCATTGTATGAAATTTGTGAAAACAGTCTGTGAAGGCCATTGTCTTAATTAAACAAAAATTTAAAAAATTAAAAAATATAAAAAATTAAGAAAAATAAATAGTTGAAAAAATTGAAAAAATTTATTAATAAACTTATTTATAATGTACCTTTTTTTAATTTAAAAAAAAATAATGAATCATCTCTGCACTTGATGTTGAAATGCTGAAGTTGAATGCATGTGCAAAGAAATTGGTGAGTAGGTAGTGTACGTTTTTGATTTGAAGTTTTTGATGAAAAATACATGATAAAAGATGATAATGAATGACTTTTGCACTTGATGTTGAAATTGAACCGAAAAAACGTTATGTAGACGTAGAACCTCTAATTACATCTCTCTAGCTTCATGACTGAGATCCTACGCCATTTTTTAGGGGTTGTAAATGACGAAAAACTACGTTTTTTTCAAAGAGGACTTTACTTTGAAGACCCATAGCTTCACCCCCCCCCCTCTGTGAGCTAGGAGTAAAAAATTTCGTATGGCGGGTTTTCAACTCAAAGTCGACCACCTCCATCAGTTTGGTCAGAATCCGAGGTATGTTTTTTTTTTTCTACTCCACTCTAATATACATTCTGTTTTCGTAAAAAGTGTTTGAGCTTTGAGTCTTTTTTATAATTCGAAAAAATTGAATGGGAAGGCTGAAATATTTACCACATCAATGTTTTTTCAACTGTTGTGACTACACCATTTACACATTTCTAAACTGAGCAAAATTTGACCCAATCCGATAAACAAAATTTTATTTTTCATTCAAAAAATGTCTAAATAGGCCTAATTCAAAAATCCAGATTTTTAAAAATCCCTGAGAAGGCTATTCAAAAATTGTAATTCAGGTCCATAACCAGAAATTTTTTCACAACGGGCAAATAAACTTTTAGAGAGTACAATAAACTTAAAAAAAAAATGAATTTTCAGCCCACCCCTCCCCAATTCCTCATGACAGAAAATAACACTTTCCTCAGAAATTTTTTAGTATATCGTTCTAGTATTAAAACATTTTCAAAAAATGCGTTTAATATAGCATTAATTTTTTGTTCATTTTAGAAATATTAAACGTTGATAAATTTTTCCACCTTCTAAACCAGAATTTCTCGAAATTCAAAACGTTCCAACTAAATTTCTATAAGTGAATTGAAAGTTGGTATTTGGTAAATTTTTCAATAGGAAGGGGGCAAATACATAGACTACTAGGGTAATGCCATCCTACCTCTGTTGCTTCGGCCCTAATCTGTTTTTACTGAATATAAATAACTACTGCACTTCCCGAATACTTTGGAATGCTTTTGATTGTGAGGTTTTCTGAACGAAAGACCAACATCCATACTGGTTTCAACCATTGTAAATGAAAAACATCTCAAAATGGGAATCTTTTCCGCCGCCATTTTATCATTTTTACTAACTTCATTCTAAAAACTCAGAAATTACCAAATTCAATGAAAATAATTTCTCGAACCTTTGCTTTGAAAATAAAAAAGAAATCTAGCAAAATTTGTATTGAAATACTCGCATGTATGAGCATTAATTTTCAGCGAAAAGTTGAACAAAGTAAACCATATACAAAGATTCGTTACTACCCATCTAATTCTAAATCCATTTCTCTATGGTACTTGCTCAATAATTTCCACTGCGAATAAAAAAGTTAATTCTTTACGCGTGTCTGGGTATTTTTTTCTAGGCTCTTCTACAGTACTACCTACGATCGTAATACATGGTACTGTCGAAATATATAACCATATCTACATTAAGAACCCCTCGTTATGAAGAATAGGGTATAAAAATTGCTGAACATCGTTCAAGAAGTCTGCGATTCATTGTTTAGAAGCGTTATTTATATTGTATTGAAGAAAGCATTTATTTGCGAAGTGGGGAAAACGTGAAACTATGAATGCGAGTATATATATTATTTTTTGAAGATAAAAAGATGAACCTCGAAGAAAGAAATGGTTTACGTCAATTGTGATTTATATCGTCGAAAGTACATTTTTTGTTGGCTTTTCTTGCTTATGGTTTACATGGTCTGAAGCTTCAAACTATGTAGCTGGAGGTATTGCTTATATGCTTACTCATTCAGAACGCTATGTTTTGCTCAACGTACCTACGTACTCGTAATAATGCGTAGATATAGAAAAAGTATACCACGATTTTATTTCTCCTTCGTACAATATGTTGCAGAATGGAAATCTAATATACGTGTACGTGGAGAAATTATATGTACTCGTGTTTCAATTATTATACATACACGGAAAAAATGTTCATATAAAGAATCTGAATATCTTCGTACTTGGACAGATTATGTATGGCAGTGAATGAGATGTAGGGGTAGAGACGATGTTAGAATTATCCTCATAGAAATGTTCTTACGAAGTCTATAAACGTTTCTAAAATTTAATTCCTTGTAAGGAGACATTTTTTTTTTTTTTTTTTTTCATTTTTGTAAAGCTAATAACATCTGTTTGCGTTAACACTTTAAACATTCGCAGACTAGACAATTGTATAGGTGTATAAATAAATAAAGCTAGGTATGGAAATTGAGGAAAATGAAAAAAATTCCCAAGCTATAGAAGAGTATAGGATTTCTGTCTGTCACGTAAAGTGAGATAGGATTTGGTTACAATTTGTTCTTCTATATCTTGACACGGAGTAATTTATAAGTCAAAATACGAAGATTGTGCGTGTGGTACTGAGAAGTCTGTACCTCATGTCAACAGATCTATTCATATAATCCGCAGGAGGTCCGGGTGCCTGGTTATAATACGATTTACTTCAGGTACCATCGAATGCTAAATCTACCTTTATCAACGTTTTGTTAGAATTGATCGGATTTGTTACGAAAAGTTTATAGGTACCATTCATTTGTGTACGTGTAGATATGGAATATAATCTTATCCGGCGGATTTTATTCAATTCTCGCAATTGGTAGTTCCTTAGGTGGTAGTCTGTAGTAGCGTATAATGTCCTTAGGATATATATTTAGATGTATTTTCGTCAAAACCAAAAACGGAAGGAATAAATAATATGCTTCGTATACGATTTCTTTCCATTTGGGTGGCAAATTGGGGCTAATTCAATCGAAAATGTTTATTTTATTGCTATCTACTTAGGTGCGAAATTTTATAACTTGTGTTTAGTGTAGCAAAAATAATTTTAAATTTGTTCGTTGTTGTTTTGACGAGGTAGAAAAAAAAAAAAGGATACCTACCTAAAATGGCTAATATAAAATGAGATTTTTCGCGTTACGTTCGTTGCTTGCAAAGAAAGAAAAGGAAAAAAAGAATTAATTTTTAACTGCGAGATTTTCACAAGATAGGTAGGTAGGTAAGTAGGTAGATACATTGCAGCAAAATATAAATTTGAACGAAGCGAGAGATTTTATAACTACGGAGGTTAAAATAACTGCTCATTCTTCGGTAGTAATTACAGTGAAAGGATAAGCCGCTTGAAGCACGTCAAAACTCGACGTCATCCATTATTCAGAAGAGAGTATAGACTTAGTAAGATATAAGGATGGTTCTTTTCGTCGAAATTAACTCGTTCCGGATAATGTTTACAATATTTTAACAAGTCGTAGGGAGTCTAATAAGTCTTGTGCTTGTGTGCCTTGTTGTGCTATATCGCTATATCGCAATTTGATCCGCGTTCTCTTTCTTGTATATATAACTTCATCTCTTCGCAAAAGCGTACCAGACTTTTTCCCTTGATGGAGCGCTGTTGACATAATTACACCTTTTCATAGTCTATGAATACTAAGCAGCTGGTAATGTTTATTCTTCTAAGACAAAAATCCTCATAACAAACAATACGCTACGTTACCGAACTTCTGATATCTTTCGATAACCCGAAATGAATTTCTCTTACGTGAAATTACCGCTTTTCGAACTATACAATATACATATATATTCTACATCTCTACACTTTCGTATCCTATATGATAATTTTTATCACGTCGAGGCGTTGATTTTTTTTTTCTTTTTTTCTTTTCCTTCCTCTTGCTATCATATCGTTTGAAGGTTGCGCTTTTCGTGTGCGTAAACAAAGTATCTACTATATACTGTATACTTCGGATGAGTTTTATTCTATCTCGTTTACGAATATATTTATGTGTATACATTGCATACTACCTTCCTGCGTATGTGTAGTTTCACTTTGTATAATTTTAAACCTTATAGATTAGCGAGGTTTTGTCGAAAAGTTTGAATGTGACGTCACAAGCAAAATTTGACTTTAGGTGTTTACTTAGAAACGAAACTTCATCACGTTTTTTTTTTTTTTTTTAGCATATTTAATGAAATGATCATTTTTCCAACTTGAAAAATTGATCGATATTTAGTTGAACAAAATATGTAAGTTACATAAGCCTGATTTTCTACGTCATATTATCAATGAAAACCAGACTATTGTAGAATATTGACCTATGATAAATTAATTAGTAGAGAAAGTACGAGGGGGTTTCCTCCTGTCCTTCACATATCTCCCCTATAAATTGACCTAGGAGGTTGAAGTTTATCCCCCGCATATTTCCTGTACAAATTGAGCCGTGAAATTAAAATTTGGCATGTAAATTTAGTAAGGGTCCTGTTCCTAGTGAACTGTTTCAATTGTGTTCCAGTCATAATTTCACTTTGTGAATCATTCCCATTCCAGTTCCGCTGATGTTTTGATGAGTTTACATTAGGCGAAAAAAACTTCATCTTTTCATCTGGTAAAGGAGGCCATAAAGAAGTTGCAATCATAGTAGATGGTAAATACAAACACCAAGTGTTAGGTGCAAGGGCCATCAACGATTAAATGACAGTTGTCAGGACTGGTGCAGCTTCATTCACTATAAGTGTCATCCAAGCATATGCCCATCCAGTGCAGCAGCAGATGAATAAATTGAAGAATTTTACAGTGTGCCTGAAGAAACACTTGCTTCACTACCAAGAAGCGACATAAAACTGGTGCTGAGGGACTTTAATGCCAAAGTTGGGAAGACTGATAGCAGTGATACTTGCTATGGAGTAGTTGGTAGTCTTGGTCTAGGAACAAGGAATGAACGCGGAGATAGGTTTCTCCAGTTCTGCATGGATCAACAACTTCTACTAGTGAATACCTTGTTCTAGTGACATAATCGTATACTATACACTTAGAAGTTGTGTGATAATTACACTAGTAATCAAATTGACTACGTTGTAATCCAGAAAAGATGGAAATTGTCGATCATTAGAACCATAACTTATCCAGGAGCTGATGTGGCGTTAGATCATCAACTTCTGGTGACAGGAGTACAGCTGTGAGTCCGCGTGAAAAGGCAGAAGAAGAAAGCACGGGCTTTTCTCAGCAATGCTAAATTGAAGAAGGTGGCTGCTGGGACAATCACATACATTTTTGATACTTTATTTTTATAACAAATTAAACACAAATAAAAATCTGTGTCTTCAAAATACATATATGAAAACTCAAAACTGATTGAACTCTAAAAATAACAACGAGCAAATCGAGTGTAATCAGATGTGAATATTGCATCATATTTTTAAAAATTGGGTGAACGAAATGGTAAGTCATTAGTTTGAAACCTAACCGAAACGTAACAGCGTGTCAGAAAAAAGACAGTCATGGATAACAGAGAACATCCTGCTAATTATAGAACAGCACAGGCAAGCCAAATGTCATGGCAACAACAAAGAACATAGACTACTAAACAGATCAATCCAGCAGTGTTGTTGTACAGACAAAGAAGCCTAGCTTAACCAATTCTGCAATGAAATACAGGAATACGCAGACCATAATGAGACAGTGCAGCATATAAGAAAGTATGTCAGATTGCTGGAGATTTTAAACCCAGAACTCATGAGATCAAGAAAGATGTCCAGTTAGTTGTGTGGGATTCTGAAGGAATCCTGGACAGCTGGAAAACATACTGCGTGTGGTTGGACCAAGACTGTGGAACATCAGAGGTAATCCTACTGTCGAAGTGACAGGTGAAGATGAGCTAAACATCCTAATTAATGAAGTAAAGGGGGTGATGAATGATGAAGAAACGCAAAGCAACTGGTTGCGATGGGATGTTGAGGAAAATTAGTTTACTTTGATCCTGGTTGATTTCATGATTTTAAGGTTGAATGTTGAGGAAAATGACAGATGTTTAATAACGCATCCACACTGAATGGTGTAAGTTGGTACTGATTCCCTTGCATAATAAAGGAGTGCAACATTATGGACAAATACTAAACAACTGGATCAAGTATCTACTCACAGATAATGAATGTCTGGCAAATCATCAAAAAGTGTAAGGAATTCAATCTACCTGTAGTGATGTGTAGATTACACTAAAGTCTGTGACTGTGTAAATTGGATGAAGCTCTTCAAAATTTCAAAAGATATGGGAGTCCCTGCTCATATAGTAGATTAAGTGAATTGCATAATGTAACATGTGATAACAAGATCTCCAAAAAGACGAGGAAGAGACTTATGCAGTCACTTGTTTTCTGTGTGATGTTGAAGGCATATGATGATAGAAGAATCTACACCTTTGAGATGTGGGTCTGGTGAAGGATGCTGAGCATACCCTGGACAGTGCAACAAACAATTTCAATCGTCAACGAAATACAGAAGCAGGTCAAGCTAAGTTTTTATGCGAGAGACGCATTCTAGGGTATTTTGGACATGTTACCAGGAGAGAAATCGGAAATATCGAAAAAGACATTCTCTTTGGTAACACCCCTGCTAGAAGAGGAAGAGGAAGATCTCCAACCAGTTGGTCTGACATCATCAAAGCGCGAATGGGCTCTGTGGTAATAGCTGCTTCATAGGTACAGGATCGTGATAGATGGCGCGCTCTTTTAGGTGCAATACAGTTGTAAGCAACTGAGACCTACTGAAGATGATGAATGTTATGATGACCAAATCCTCCTGAATAAAATGCTGAAATATTAATTTGCGAGGCTTTGGAATTTCTTGAAGTCTAATCTTTGAGCTCCAAAAATTTTTAAACTGTCATACGAGGCTTAAGAGCTAAAGCCAGTGTTCTCTGCATCCACTTGAGTTTACTCGAAATGAATTTGAGCATTAATGATTATGTAAAGACTCGAGAAATGAAACGCAATTGTCCATTTTCTCGGTAATTTTAGACCCC
Source organism: Ferrisia virgata (assembly GCA_900060175.1). Lineage (NCBI taxonomy): Eukaryota > Metazoa > Arthropoda > Insecta > Hemiptera > Pseudococcidae > Ferrisia > Ferrisia virgata. Next base: position 32,357 of record FIZR01020347.1, on the reverse strand, counting down.
ACCCAGAACATCACACTTCTTCGTTGATAAACAATTGACGTGAGGGGTTTGCAAATCAATTCTTGTATGTTGGAAGCATACCAAAAACAACCCCCTCCCCCCAAAAAAAATTATATATTTATTCTGATAAGTGTGCATAGATAGCAGGTACTTATTTAATTCAATTCATTTCTATAATAATACAAAGGTTAAAACATGAAAATGGTTGTTTTCAATGAGATTATAAGGTTATAGAGTGCGGTAGCGAAATCGTATCCGATACTATAAAAGCGTACCCCCATACTATACCTATATTCGTATATAGATATACGAGTACGTACGTCGCGTCGCGTCGTCTACGTAGGTATCTGTAACACGAAGCTTCTTAATAAACTAAAGGAAACAATATCGGGTAAAACATGATCTCCGGGGAACTATTCCACAATCAACACCAACAGACAATATTAGATTGTATTTTAGTTCCACGAATGCCGTATATATGTATGTTCTTGTGCCAAGTCACAAAACAAAGATACCCACGCTACTTGACTAATCTTACACCGGTGTCGTCCAAAAGGGCAAAGGGTAACTTGTTAATTAAGAGAATGATTACGCGATGGCGTGGCACTACGCTAGAAGACACTGTGACATTATCGTGAGATGGCACTACCCACAGCATCCCTTTTCTGCCAACCGATATTACGTTCTCGCTTGGATTTAATTTACACCTCAAGAGTAAGGTTTATCTATCGCTGAAACCTAATAAATAACCAACTATACGACGTTTCTTGCTTACGCACTCGACTTACATGAATTTACAAGGTTGTCGTAATTAATGCGCGAATTTTGGGCCGAAATGGCGACATTTCCATTGGTTTTTATTCGCATCGAACTTACATAGATATATGTACCTCTACCTAGGCTTACATGCACATGGATACGCACGGAGCACATAAAGATATCTGTAATACGGTAGACGAAAATCTCCTTGTAATTTCGCTTACCTAAACGTATATACCTAATCGTAGTATAGTTAACCTACCGCGGACTCCTTATAAGGAATACACCAACGAAAGATTGGTACCTAGACCTACTATATATGTTATTCTGTATACCAAGTAAAGTACCACTCTCTTACGAACGTTTTGTAGAAAGAGAAAGAAAATCTATTGTGTATAAATTCGAAAATAAGGTTATCGTATTTTACGCTCGTTAAAATATCCATTTCGTCGAAATTTAGTTGTCGAACTAGCTAAGATATCGAAGCTATTTAATTTGGAAAATGGTAGGTACAATGTAAACATCTTGCACAATATGCTCGACACCTTTAATAGAATATTCTAATAAAAAGATAATTGTTACCGTTTTTAAAAGAGCCATAAATAACGTTGTAGGATGTATTTCCGTATTTCTGGAACCGTGTTTCTTCGCAGCTCTATAGAGGTATATGATATAGGTACAACACACTATACAGATAGGTATAAGGTACCTACGATAGATACTTACATATAGAACGCGCCGAATCTGGGAGGTCTTTGAATTCACGTTTTTTCCTTCGACCAGTGTGTACAGTACACACACACACTATTGATACTGGAACACGCAGTGATAAACGCAACTCGAACGTGGATCTTAGAAAAACGTCTTCATCCAATCAAAACACCATGTGGCAAATGCGGCATTCCAAATTGGCCAGCTGCTTATATCCGATAATCCATCACTTTTACTTTATTTATAAAGTTTTACCAGAGATTTTAACCATTGTAGGTGGAGGAGGATAGGGTGCGTAGTTTTTCTAAAATCTCGCTCCCCACAGGTTAAGATACACAACTCTTACTGCTAACAATGAGCTTATTGTGATACGGTTTTAATATGAGTAGTACCTTACCCACTAGCTACAGCTTTAGATTACCGAGACGTACGTTGGTGGCTGTATTTATGCGTATTTTTATCGTAATTTTTCATAATCTTTTATTCGGCCAAATTTCTTATTCAAATTGCCAGCACGCAGCGTACGAAATTTGCCATAATAGGGATGTCTTTGCTAACGTTTTTGTACCTTTATGTCTCGTATTTCGCTCCCTACCTATCTCATTCTTATCAATCGTTTAGTTTATCGATGTTTCTAAACTTGTCAACGAAAATGGCTGCTTAAGAAAAAAAATGTATTTTTAATATACGAGCCTATCAGCTTTGTTAAGGTATCTGAAATTTCTCGTATTAATGATATAGATACGCTAAATGCAGCTAGCTTCGACCTAAGCTGAAAATAATATTATTAGCAAGAAAAAGAGGTATTATTTTCTGTAGTGCTTGTTTACTTCCTTTTTCTGTAGTTTTCGAAATATCATGGGAGCCATGCACGGAAAATCTAGACTTCAGGAGAAGAAAAATGAACCCAAGGATGCGAGGGTAATTGGCAAATCCTGTAGGATTCATATTTTTTCTACCTTCGAGCAGGTTTTTTTTTCAGGTCTCTTCTGCATATTTGAAATATACGTTGTAAAAATCTATTCGTAAATTTTCTTAAGACATCATTGAGTACCTCTAAATAAAATTTCATGTCAAAAAAATTTCCCCCAGGCATCCCCCTCCCCTCTCCTACTGGTTTAGAATAACGAAAAACGCGGTTTTAAGGGAAATTGATTTTATTTACGCAGGTATTATAGAAAAAATTGAAGCTTTGATTCAGAATTTTTTCAAAAATGTTAGCCCGTTTGTGGCGGAGGGAGAGGAAGAAATTGAGTAAAGAAAACTTTGCATTACTGCAACTTCGGATCCCCCTAAAAACTTGAAAAAAATTTATGAAAAATTGTACTCGTCAAAACTTGGATTTCGGCGAGAGAAAATTATTTTGTAAGCGTGGTTCTGAATTATCATTTACTTCGTATTTTATTTTAACTTAATTTTAATTTGTGCCAAAAATTTAAAATGAAATGATCAATAAAATCGTGAAGAATTCAAAGTCAGTATGAGTAAAGCTGCATTAAATCACTCGAAATTTTGAGGCAGAGGACCAAGGGTTAATAATATTGATCAATTTAGATGGTATATTGACGTCGGTATTTCTAGCACTCATTATAACTTTTTTAGCCTGTGAGATTTAAAAAAATCTCGAAATTCATATTTCAAGAAATATCCTAATGAACAATAACGATGTCCCGCAAAATGAAAATTACCTAATTTGTCAGACCTGGGCAAAATTATTTTGTGAAAAAAGATATGATCTAAGATCATGAAAAAAGATCAGAGATTAGAGATCAGATCATTTTTTTCCAAAATAATTGATAGCTGTGTGATAAGATTGTTATGTTGTCATTAATTTTTAGAAACAAATTGCAATTTGGCACAGTTCAGAATATCAAAATTTCAAAAATTATGCACCGGGAAGTCATGAGTTTTTATACATTTCTTAATGAAATGGTGTAGGGTCGAGGATCTTGCAAAATATCAAGAGCGAAAAATCAAAAATAAACAACTTTGAATGTCAAGCTCACCCATGTCCTCCATCTCTATCAATGCTCAAAAGGTTTCAAAGAGTTATTTTACTACTCAAACACGATAGAAATCCCCAAATGTTGCTATTTGGTCGTGGTAGGGGCGGGGGGAATTTTGACAATGTCAAATCTACAGGCGAAGGTAGGTCACAATTTTTTGGCGAGGGTGGCGGTGTGAGGAGAGTTTAAACAATGTACCTTTATTCGTCAATGCAGTTAATATGGACCGAGCGAACTGTGAGATGAAAATTTACGAAAGGTGTTTTGATCTTTAAAAATGAAATTTGACTATTTTTAGTCGTATAAATTAACATCTCAAATTTTCATTAAAAAATCGGGGGGGAGGGGGGGGTCTAGCTCAACATTGGGAGCTTAAGTCCTCCTTTTATTCCTTCTTCTCCTCTTCCTCCCAAAAATCATTTGCTTCGCTCGATACCAATCCAAATCGTCAGCTTATATTTGTGGTGGATCTGATATATTGGAAAAGAAGATGGCATCGGCTCAAAATTCAGTTACGCCCAAATTTCGGAGGAGAGGTGCTGAGAGGCTAAAATCGTAAAAATTGTTCCTTTTTGAGTCAATAGGCAATCCATAATTGTATAACATATCCAAAAATAAGTCTCCAAAGTCATGTAGGAGGGGACATAAGAGGGGTTTCCGCCTTTTGACCTTGAAAAAAGGCTATTCCTCCCCTGTCAACTCTCCAAATTGAACTAAGAAGTTGAAATTTGTCATGTTGACTTAGTGGGAGCCATAGATGTTCCTTTGCTGATGGGGGGGGGGTCGACTTTTTTACACTCATTGCGCACCTTTATATCCAGAAATGTGATTTTTTGGGCAGGTTTTCTCATTTTACAACTTTTTTCCTCGCAATTCCTCTCCAACTTTATCTGGACGTTTGAAATTTGGTATGCAGATATACTACAGGTCTTAGATGTGCCTTTTGAGGGTGTCAGCTGTTTATCCCAATTTCTACCTGTACCCCTACCACTGTTCAAAAAAACATCCCCGAGCGCTCCTTTTTCTATTTCATGAATGGACCATTCGAATATCTTCTTAAGTTATGAAAATCAGGCTCAGAAAGCATTGCGAGGGTATGCTTTTTAGCCTGATTTTTTATTTCATATTGTTGATGAAAACCAGGAAATCACAGTCTTTTTCGACTACCGGTGTTGGGGAGGGATACCAACAAAATCCGTTTTGGGGTCCTTGAAAACCATTGAGACAATTTTTGGGCATGTCAAATATTTCTTTTTATTTACTTTTTTGTTCATTTTTTTCTCGAGCATTAAAATCATTTATTCTGCTCGATACTGACTACAATCGCTCCAGTTTGGTCAATCAGTTCAGTTTGGCAGCGGATAAGATATAAGATGAGGGAAGATGACGTTGGATAAAAATCAAGTATTGCCTATTTTGGGGAAGGATTTTGAAAAACGGCTGTTCCTCCCCTATCTCCCCGCCAAAATGAGCTAGGAAGTGGAAATTTAGTATGTACATTCAGTTGGAGCTCTAGGTGTGTCTTTTGGGGGTTCCGAATTTTTAGCTCCATCGTATCCCCTCACAACCTCAAAAAAGAGGTTTTTTGGTCGGTTATTCTCATTTTTCTCATTTTTTGAGTTTGTTCCTCGCATAATTCTCCTCCAAATAGAGCTAGAAAGCTGAAATTTGGTATGTACATTTAGTAGGGACTTTAGATATGACTTTTCAGGGGCTCGACTTTTCAGCTCCATTACACCCCCTCACAGCCGCAGATATGAGTTTTTTTTGTTGGTTTTTCCTATTTCTTGAGTTTGTTCCTCGTAGAACCCCCTCCAAATTGGGCTAGAAATTTGAAATGAATTTTTTACTATTGTTACCTTATATTATGCTACACGTTATTATTCTGTTATCAATAACTTCTTTAGTACCAGTTATGTATGAAATAATTCCTGAACTTGCTTCCGAAAATTCTGCCCATTTATACGACAAATGGAAAAAAATAAAAAAGTAATATTTTAATTGGTTGAAATAATTTTTTACCTGCAACAGAAAAAATTTCTCGCTGATAATATTCTCGATTCTTTCACAACGTTTATACCGATGTTTGTTTACGTACACATCGATCCAAAATTATCGAAATTCCATTAATTATAATTGGGATAATATAGAGATCAGTTTAGACCACGAATACGACTCAATACACATAGACACCAACGGCGACAGATAATTTCTGGTTTTTATTTTTTAGCGACGCGATAATTTAACGAAATTGACAACGATTCGTGTCAATTTTGTACGTTTAGGTATAGCTACATATTCCCGAATACGTTAAGTGTAGATATCTTGAACGTAAGACAAGATACACCGTATAAATTCAATAACAGTCAGACAAACCTCCCGCAAGTGGAGCCATGAGCAGCAGCGTGTGTTAACAAAAAATCGTGTTTTAATAATACTTAATTTAAAGGCAGCAGCAAAATGTGACAGAATTTAAAATTTTATACTATACCATGGTCACATCATTAATCCCAATTATGTGAATGTTGATGTTTATCTCACCACTTACTCATCACTGATAGGTAAGTTGGAAGTAGGTGTGTGTGTGTGTGTAAAATCACACACATTCTGCGAACTCATTAACGACGACTGAAGGGCGACCCTATGGATATTTAGCCACATTTGGAATTCGGATTACACTATATACGCGTAAAGAAATGGTGTAATGTGTATGGCATTCTTGAAACTAATTTACAATCGATTACAGCGATGAATTTGATAGGATACATGGACATGGAGATACTCGGATTACGAAACCTATACGCAAGTGTAGGAATATAGATGGAAAACAAAAGGGTTTTCTACTATAAAATAAAAACTCATTCGGATCAGCTCGCACCTACCATCAAAACGAGAAGTTTGGTTAACGTATACGTGTATTTATATGGGTACCTGAGTATATATATATATATACCTTATAGGTAATATAATGAAATATGCGATAGATTTTGAAACTGACGTGAATATCGACCTGTTTAGATTTTCATCTCGGTAATTAGCTCGAGCAATACCAATAGTCGTTATAAAGAAGAAGATAACAGTCGACGAATATATTGTCTATTGGCGCAGTTGAGGAAGAAAAACGACCGGAAGTTTTTCTATCTTTCATCTAAGGTCCAAAAGTTTCCAAATAATTAGTTGGACAGCGTGTGCGTTAGCGACAGAATATCGAGTTAACAGGTTCCCTATCAAGTCTACGATCTCCCATTCATTTATATACTGAGTAACGCTTCTATTTTACCTGGCACTGTAGCCTACCTCTTCTTCTGCCTACCTGAGGTACTTGAGTTGGAAATCTAATCGAAGACCACGTTCGTTCGTTGGATGTTACGAATCTGTGCTGTTTGATAACGTAACATCAACTCTTGGGTGTTTTATGAGTCTTGTCTTTTTTTTTTTTTTTTTTTTTTTTTTTTTTTTATTATTCGTGTTCTGAAACCGATACACGTATAATCAGTCTGAAATTCGGATCATTAAAATTTTCAAATCACAATTGGCCATGTATACAGATACATCTTACACAAGTGAACGAGATATCTACGAAATGCGGAAATAGATCCCCTTCTTTTTTTTTTTTTTCTTTTCGCTATTGCGACCTTTTTGTTATTATATATATTTTTTTGAATGTAAACACGAAGGTACCTGCGAATAGGTATACGATTAATTTTCGATTCCTTATTATCAGCTATGTAAGTAAATGTAGTAAGTACCTGCTTCGCGTACTTGGACCTCTCATTTCTTACTTTTTACTATTTTCTCTGCTGCAATGATAATGATACGCGCGTTAAAATTACCATTATTTTTCAACCGTCAAATACGATCAGCGTATAACATTAAGAATAAACTTTAAAGCAGCGATGATCCATGAAATAAAAATGTATACAATTCTCGTAAGGACGTATACCGAAATCCTTTTTGCATTTTTTTGAAAAATTGTCATTCGATAAACGAGCTGCTTATGCCGGTAGAAGATGTTTAAACAAACGCCCAAATCGCGAAAAGGGAAAAAAAAGAATCTGGTTACGATATTCTGCAAGACATTTTATACGTGGATTTATGTTCGGTTATTGGATAGGGGGCACGAACTTTAGCATTTACGGTGTTATGAATACATTTGAAAGGAATAGACATAAAGAATAGGGTCATAAAGAGTAAAGGATAAATTTAAAATAAGAAAATGCCGTGTATATGCATGGCAGATGAACAAAAACAATAGTGGGACTTGTCGACAGATCAGTTACTATGGAAACAATGGCGAAATATTTTTTATAGGTGTTGGATATCATTTTTTTTTCCTTCCACGGCTCGTGTTATTTTTAAAAATATATAGTCTAAATTTTAAACATCGCGTTTACATTGTATAACTTTGTAATTTTTCTTATACGTTTGCATGTGTGTACGATGCATAAAGCTTTTCGCAGGGTGTTTGCTGAAATGTGTCTCGGTATTCTTATGACGTTAGTGTTTTTTTTTTTTTTTTGTTGTTGCTGTTTTAAAATTTCATTTTGTTGTTGTGACTGGTATTTGGTATTATCGAGCTGGGTAAATTGAACAGGATACGTGTTTGGAAGCAACGAAAAATTTAATTTTTGAATATCATCACCTTTAGGGTGGAGTGGGGAAAAAAACGTACCTCGGATTTTGAGCAAATTCACGGAGATGGTTGACTATGAGTTCAAAACCCACTATATAAAATTTTTTGCTACTGGCTCAAAGGGTAGTGGAGCTATGGGTCCTCAAAGTAGGGTCATTTTCGAAAAAAATGTAGTTTTTCGTTATTTCAACCCCCCTCCTCGCTAAAAATGGTGTAGGACCCAGATCACGGAGCTACGAAGATGTGATTTGGGATGCTGAATCTACCTGGCGTATTTTCGGCTCGATCCGAGACCACTTTTGGCATTTTACGTGGGAGTTGAAAAGTTACGCATCGCCAAAAATAACGATTTTTTTACTTTTCAAAAAAATTCAGTTAAATTGCCTGTTACCTGAATTACGCACTCGAATTTTTTTCCAACTCAGAGAAGTGAAATAGTTGAATAGTTGGGCATAGCAATGCTGGTCAATCTTATTATTTGATAAAAGTTGAAAATATTGATATTTTTCATGGCAAAATTTTACAATTCAGTGTCTTATAATCATCTCCCTAGTTGGCAGCACTGCTGTGCAAAACTATTCAACTATTTTGACTCAAATCCACTTCGTCAAAAATGTATTTTGTATATTTACTAAATTTATAGATATAAAATCGTTAGAAAGTCGCACCGAACTTTCGCGGATCCATTTTGGGGGCCAGAGGCCACCTCCTCCGCCAAATTTAGGAGAATACCTAGGTTAGTGATGTTGGTTACGTTTTCGCATAAATCCAAACTCCCTGAATACGATAATGAAGTCAGATTCCCATGTTGACCTCAATTAATACCTTGTTTTAGTGCAGAGCTACCACCAAATTTTTACACCAGTAACAAAGCCCAAAATAAGGTATTGAAATTTTAATTTACGTGCTGTTAAAGAAATTAGATTAGTCTTTTTCAATCCGTTCAATTTACTATGAGAGATTTTTTGTTTTTTTTTTCTGATTTTTGAATTAGCACGAAGGTTGAAAAATTAAACGTTCAATTAAATGAATATTGTTTTAACGAAATTAAAAAATTAGACAACTAGATATTAAATTTGTGCACGTTCAGTTGAATGAAATGCAGATGACATTGGTATCAGTTCCAATAACTAGCCTGATTTTCTATGTCGTATTGTCAATGAAAATCAGACTATTACAGTCTATCGACCAACGGCAGATAAGGGGGGAAATATCAGCAAAATCTGGTTTGGGGTCCTAAAAGACCATTAAGACGATTTTTAGCAATGTCAGATATTTATTTTAATATTTTTCCCCAAACATTAAAATCATTTACTCCGCTCAATACCGACCAAAATCGCTCCAATGCGGAATCAATCGACTCAGTTTGGCAGCGGATTAGATATACATGAGTGGGGATGAACTGGGGTCAAAATTAAGTTATGCCCCAATTTGAGAGATGGGGTGCTAAGGGGTCAAAAATGTAAAAATTGTTCTCTTTTAAGCCAATTGATAGAGAGTCAAAAGTTGTATAACATGTCTAAAAATCAAACTCTTAAGTCAATGGGGGGATGTAGGTTTTCCCCTCTTTTTGACCTTTTAGTTGGGACCTTAGATGTGCCTTTTGGGGGTCTCGACTTTTTAGTCCCATTTCACTCTCTCACAGTCCAAAAAAATTGGTTTTTGGTTTCATTTAACTTTATGTTAAAATGTTAACATGGATATGTCTTAAGCATGGAAAAGTTTGATAAAATTCACAACGAAAGATGAGTACGGCTGATTTTTGGACTTTGTGTTGAAATATTTCAGTTCAGTATTTGATTTTTGATTTGAAATTTTTGACCAAAAACTCGTCATGAAAAATGATTATAAAGGGTTTTTGCATTTTACGTTAAAATGTCAAAACTTGTGATAAATGATGATGAATGTAATTGATTACTTTAGCTCTTAACGCTGAAATATTAACATGGATGTCAATTTAAAAAATTAAAAAATGTGTGATGTTTTCGATGTAAAGTTTTTGATTTTTCAATCAGTTTTGCACTGAATATTAATCTTATCAAAGATACATTGTTACCGCTGTTTTAAACGTGTAATTATTAGCTCATGTACAAAATATGTCGCGGAAAAATCAAAAAAAAAAGAACAAAATTTACAGTAATATAAATTGAACATCAAAAATAAAAGTTTTCAAAAAAAAAAAAAAAATGTTGTGGAAAAACAAGGAAAAAACAATGTATAAATGCATAGGTACAAGTAAATATGTTTGTATTAGGAAAAGAAAAAAATAATGTTTTTTTAATTGAATATAAATGTGTAGAGTTCTAAACCAGAAGTGAAGAACGAAAAAAATGTATCAGGTAGTGAACCGTAATTTTGACAACTTGGGAAATGCAAGCCAGAGATTTTCGAAAAACAAAGAATTTTGAATCCACCCACAGCAATTCTTCTCTGAAAAGGAAAAAATTTCCTAAATGTTTTTTTGAGTTTATTTCTCGCAGAACTCCCCTCCGAATTGAGCCAGGAAGTTGAAATTAGGTATGTACATTTAGTAAGCGCTCTAGATGGGCCTTTTTGGGGTCTCGACTTTTCAGATTCATTTCACTCCTTCGCAGCCCCAAATATGTGGTTTTTTTGGTCGTTTTTTTCTTAATTTTTATTTTGTCCCTCGCATAACTCCCCTCCAAATTTACCTAGGAACTTGAAATTAGGTATGTACGTTTAGTGGGGCGGGGGGGGGTCGTAAATGTGGTTTTTGCGGAACTCGACTTTTCAGCCCTATTGAATTTTTAGAGTTTGCTCCTCGCATAACTCCCTCCAAAAAGGGCTAGAAAGGTGAAATTGAGTATGTCCCGTCTGTAGGGGCTCTTGATGTGGCTTTTGGAGGTTTCGATTTTTTAGCCCCATTTCCTAGTCACAATGCTGATCAGGAAAAAAGCATCGCGAATTGGTGTTTTTTTTCAGTTTTCATGATTGTAATATGTAACGAAAATTAGGCTGAAAAATAATAAGTGCAGTTAAACGATTAAGTATAATAAGATTTTTTCTGTTGCGTTGTCTCTGTTTCCATCTTTCTGAAATTGGACCTATTATACCATTGAATTTAGTGAGCACGTCGATCAAGTACCTGTTTCCTTTTTGTAAGATGTTATAATTCATTATTCTACCACAGAAGTTGTCCATCGTTAATGGTTCAGTTGCGTGATTAAGTCGTCGTCTCGTGTCGAGGGTCCTTCACCTAGAGAATGATACAATGAAGTGTCGCCTGTAATTTTTCAAATATGCAATTTCATTAACACGGTAATATAACGTAGCATCATGGTCGAGACAACGTAATAACGAATAATTAATTCGGATGCTCTTCCAAACATAAACATTGCCAATTTATGCTGCGTATTTCCTATCATGCGATTTTTTTTCTTCGATTTTAATCACAATAGAAATTAATACGAGTGTACGATTAAAGAGCATGAAGCAGAATTATTGAAAGCATCTTCGATAAGGCATATTAATAGGAGAAGGAGGAGTTTATGTGTAGAGTTTATTCTTCAACTCCTCGAGAGCCCCTCCCAATAAGTTTTGAATTTGTGTTTACGTTCGAAGTAGAAGCTCTCTGTATTCCGTGCACAGAGCTGCAGTTATACGACGAATTCGGATGCTTACGTAATGGTAAAAATTTTTATCGCGAATCCGGATTCAGATTCGCATTCATAACTCATAAATTCCCGAATAGAATCAAATCTGTCAAATCTAAAATATGATAGAATCGCGTCCGTATTAAATTTTCATCGGACGAGGGAAAAAAAAAAGAAAAGTGACAGCACTACGTGAAAATATTTCATAGATTTCTCGCACGAATTGGTAAACGCGAAAATGCCGGTCACACGTTTAGAAAAAGAAGAAGAAGAAGAAGAAGAAGAAAAAAAGAAAGTAGATTTGAAATTTATACTTACGCGCGAGCGGCAACACACTTTATAAAAATAATAATGAAAATCCTTTGAAAGATGGAATCCAATAATGAAGTTTGAAAAGTGAATAGAAAAAGAAAATGCAGAACAGTATATTAAAATGCCAGCTCGGATTTCATTTGCCGATGATTAATTCTCAGTTGGTAAGGAAAAGTTGCTCGGTAAAAGGGGAAAATAATATGAGCTTTTAAAGTATTGATTGGTTAGCGTCGTATTCGCTTTCATAAAACTATATGAAAGTTTTTTTCCAGCTTTTTTTCCCCCTGTTTTTAAAGATTGATATACACCGATGTTTACCGAAAAACGTTTTTCAAAGTTTTCTATAAGGCAAATTGTTTCCAAGTATTTCTTTTTCATTCTCTCGTTTTGTGTTCCGTTTTCCTGTTTTTAACTGTGGTTAAAAAACCGTTTGACGAGATTATTGCGGCTTTTCAAATCGTTTTTATGCTACCAACGATGATTTACCATTGGCTTATTTTTAAGTGAAGTAGGAAAAGCGTAGAACACATTTTTCAGCTTGAAATATGTTGCAAATGAAACGCTCGATGGTTCTCCTTTTTTTTTTTTCAACATTTTCTTCTCGACGCTTCTCTTTTCTCTCTTTCACTCTTTCTCTTTCTTTTTTAATTCTCATCCTTCCACTTCAGTGTCGATAACCTCGCAATTTATGATGAAAAGTTCGCCATATTGAGGTTCATGTGTAATACAAGAGATGAAGATAATTGTGTGGATCTGCCTGTTCTATTTTTTTTTTTTTTTTTTTTTTTTTTTTTTTTTCAAATGAACATATAACGAAGCACTTTCCATAGACGTTTGTGATTTATTTAATTGAAAAGTTTCGGCTTTTACTTATTACTCGCTGACTGAAAACTAAGAGGAAAAAAGTTCTTGAGAGAAAAAAATCACCTCATTTTTTAATTACACTTTGATCAAATCTTGTAAGTACGATCATGGAATAAGTGAAGTTGATGAAATTGTGGAAAATTCGATTTGTGATGATTTTCCATTGATTTTTTACAAGTAGACCGTTCGCAGTAGCCCTCCTTTCTACCTACTATTTTGAATTTTGGACTGATGATAGGATTTTTACAGTGGTACAATAATTATTCCAAATGTTTTTTTTGTTTTGATGAATGGAAGGAATGAGTGTATAACGATTCAGAATTTTTTTCTTTTTGAAAGTTGTTCAAAGTATCTCAAAATAATTAATTTTTGTTTCATAAAAGTGATTTAGATTTTTACATAAAACAAAACCATCGTTTATAAAAATTAATAAAATTAAATATCTAATCTCGTTAAAAAAATAAAAAACACATGGGGTTGAAAAATTTTCTGGAAATTCGTCAGTGTTTCATTCCATTTTTGAGGGGCGTTCAGTGTGTCGATTTAGTTAATGCCTAGAATCTGTCAATCTATTTTTCTACTTTCGCCGCTTGGTATGCGCTATCCTATGGGTCAGCCAAAAAAACAGCTCTTAGAAAGTGGAAAACATTAGAGAGAAGTTATCCTTCCTAGCCTATTCTGGTTAGCTTCGTGTCAAAATCAGGAATAATTTTGTTTTTACTAAGGAATGCTCAGAAATGTCCATTGCCAATTTAGTATATAAATTGATACTCATACTTATTTTCTCAACATATTAAAAATAGTCATATGAACAAGTTGCATGATTGAAAATTTGAAAGAGGAATGATTCAAAAAATGAAAAATTCAGGAAATCATTTTTCGGCATCAAGGATTCTTACACAACTCCTCAAGATAAACAAAAAGTATTCTTTGCATAAATTGTCTACTTTCATAATTGAAACGCCTGTGTGGAATGGGCAGTGGGATAACAACTTTTGACAAAGAGAAGGGAGATATGCTAAAATTGTTTTTTTTTTCAAGTCAAAAATATGTGGTTGGAGCGAAGAGGAGGCAAAAATTTTACGAAATTGTGAGGGTCAGGGGTTGGGAAATGAGTATTTTGACGTATTTCCAAGCTGCAAATCTTAAAAAAATCGCGCATGGAGTTACCCCCCCCCCCCATTTATTTTTGTCACTGAGGATAAAAAAATCGCGCATGGATTTCCCCCCCCCCCCCATTTATTTTTGTCACTGAGGATACGGATTGTAATGTATTTTTTATCCAGTGCAACAAGTTGTAAAAATGAAATTTTGGAATAAAATTTTTCTGGTGGGACTCGAAAGTGGACAAAGACTTTTGCACTTTATGTTAAAATGCCATTTTTTTTTAAATTGGTGACTTTTTCACTTCTTGTTAAAATGTTGACACGAATGTTTAATTAAAAAAATTGAAAAACAACAAAAATTAAGCAATAAAAAAAATAAAAAAGTCGAAAAAATTTTGTAAAAATTGAAAAATAAAAAAAAATTGATGACTTTTGTATTTTATACTAAAATGCTGATGTGGATATTTTTACGAGAAAAAAATCGTCCAGGGAGCACCCCCCCCCCATATTTTTTTCCACTGAGAATACGGTTTATAATGTATTTTTTATCCAGTATAACAAGTTGTAAAAATGAAATAATCTTTTTGTGGTATGTATTTAGACCATAAGTAACATTTTGGTTTAAGTTTGATCGATTTTGTGTCGAGGGCCGTTTTTGACCCTTATTAGAAAAGACTCTTTAGGTACATGGTAATATTTGGTATTTAGATTTAAATAGTCGAAAAAATTTTTTAAAAATTGATGACTTGTATTTTATGTTAAAATGTTGATATAGATATTTTTACGAGAAAAAATCGTTCAGGGAGCACCCCCTACCCATATTTTTTTCCACTGAGAATACGGATTGTAATGTATTTTTTATCCAGTGCAATAAGTTGTAAAAATGAAATTTTTCACAATTATCTGACCCTTGATCATTGTAATTTGAGGTAAAATTGAAATACTGAGTTTAACCTTCTGAAATTTATGCTGTACATTTATTTCAGGGAGGTGTTTCTCAAAAGCTTTTCCGTTATAGTTTTTCATAAAATCGTCGACAACACAAAATGTGGCATTTTAAAAAAATTTCTAAAAACTAGGGTAATGCTGAAGACTTGCTACCGCCGATTATTTTAAGTTTAAATACACGTAATAATTCCATTTTTAGAAAAAATTTTTGACCCTAAGAGTCAATTTTGCCAATTGAAAAAATTGAGTTGGATACCTGACATTTTTACCACATCATTTGCACTCAATTTCGGAAAATCAAAAAAATATATGTGATAGATGACCACCTAACAAAGATAATAAAAAAAATTCCAGCCATGAGTGCCCTCCAAATTAAATAAAATTTTTTTTTGAAAATATCAACTTGAAAAAAAATCGGAGAAATGCGAACCGAGAATTTTCAAAAAATTCTCATTTATAGTGCCCAGTAAGATGTATAATTTGTGAAAATTTCAAAATTTTTTACCCACCCTTTCCAGAGATATGGCATATTAAAATTTTGCCATGAGGGGGGATTCCGGAAGGGTTGGGTGTAGCGGGTAAAAAATCTTTTTGGTATGTTTTTAGACCATTAGTAACAATTTGATTCAAGTTTGATCGATTTTGGGTCGGGGGCCGTTTTTGACCTTTATTAGGAAAAACTCTTTAGGTACATGGTAAAATTTGATATTTAGATTTAGTAAAGGTCCTACACACGCCCTTTTGCAATCTCAGCTCAAGTTCCTCGAGTTAAAATCACTTCTTCAAGTCCTAATTTTCTGATAGTATATAAGTAAATATTCAAAAGGACGAAGGACATCCTTTTAAAAAATATATTTTAAGAAATAAAATGCACCCCACCCTATTAGAATCTTAAAATGACACAAGTCCCGCTCCCTTCCAAATTTTTTAAAAAATTTTTTGAAAATTTCAGCTTGGATAAAAATTGAAGAAATGTGAACCGAAAATTTTCAAAAGATTCTCATTCATAGTACACAGCAAGATGTATAATGTGTGAAAATTTCGAAACTCTTTACGCTCCCCTTTGTTGAAATTTCGACTGGGGGGGGCGATAAGTCTGGAAGGGGTGGGTGTGTGCGGTCAAAAATTTTTTTGGGATGTTTTTAGACCATAAGTAACATTTTGGTTCCAGTTTGATCGATTTTGGGTGTGGATCGTTTTTGAACTGTATTAGGAAAGGCTCTTTAATGCTTATTTGACTGGACTAATTACGCTGTCGCTGTTCAAATATGCAATTTAAATTATTCATGTACTTGAATTTCAATCGAAACAGAAATGAACCGAAGGTGAATAATATTTTCTGTTTGATTTTTACGCAATTTTCATCATCATGATACATTTACCTCCAACTCCGAGGCCAGTATTATTTTTTAATCGTGAGAAAAATAAACTGTAGACGATTTAAGCATAGTAGGATAGGTGCACCACCATAGGTAGGTACTCGTATAGTATGTATATTTCTATACAGTATGAAATTCCAATCGACGCGACGTTCTTTTTAAATAATCTTTAAACTGTTTACCGATACGTTTACGGTTGGTAAGTTGCAACGTCGAATTGACAGGTGTCATGCGTCATGAAGTATCGTGAGTAGATTCTGCTTAAAAGACCACACACTATCTTTCGCGATGGAAAACACAGCATGAGTTCCGCTGATTGGACATCATTCAGTACAAAAATCTAATGTAGAATCGCCCTTTACACGCTCCATATTTACTATTTACTCTTTTATTTTCGTAATCGTAACGTCGTAGCTTTCTAGCTCCGGCCACGTACGAGTTACATTATAATACGCATTTGACGAAATTATGATGAATTATCGCATTCCTTCGACGAGCGACGCTACCTACGTGTATTGAAAATTTTTATTCTAATTTTGATAAAAACCTCGCTGCTCGTATGGTGTGTATAGTTTTCAAGTATTACGTATATTTTGGTTGTTTTTCATTCATAAAAAAAAAAAAAAAGGCACCTAACCGCGTGAAATGGACCACCTGGTAAGAAGGATACATGTTTTGGTCGTGTTTTTCCCAAATACATCGGTTACTTTTTCACACTAAATTCGCTACAGGTTACGAGGTTTGAATGGGTGTTGCGTGTGCTGGCGTGAAAACTGTACGAAAGGTTTGTTTAGTAATTATGTTTCGATGATCGATGGACTACTCTGGTATTGGATATTTTTGATGTACTCGTAGAATATTGGCATGTAAAAAAAAATAAAAAAAAAATACCTGTCTGCTCGATGTTTGTTTCGTTACAGTTGGTTTTTGGAAGCGCATGTATTTACAAATGCATCTGTAGGTACATGATTTTAATATTTCGATCGTCGACCTTTATTATATTTTTATTTATATTATCGATTTTATCGATACATTATTTATTAAAATATCCATCCTGTTGACATTTTGAAAAAAATGAAGAAAAAATACGTACAGAAAAATTACATATGAAATTTAATTTAAACGTCGCAGTCGTAATACTCGAGTAAAATGAAAGGAAAAATTTTCGAGGGGAGAAATTAAATTAAACTGGAATTATTTGACAACAAATAAATTGACGATTGATTTTATTTATTGTATCAAAGAAAAGATACCCAAGTAACCGCTGATTAGCATATTTAACGGGTAGGTATAATATAAAGTAACCGAAAACTTTCTTCTTTCGAATATACACCATCGAGAAGGGTAGACTGATTACATTCAAGTCATTTTAATACTATCAAAACAGAAGGAAAAAAAAATCAAAAGTATAAGAATACAAGAGAATGCTTTTTTAAAGTAACGAATACCAAGGGCTTATAAACTAACTAACGTCTCGAATATAAGCGAACAGGGGTTCGTAGAAATTTCCATCATTTATTAATTTCTATTCGGAATTATATTGTACAGCTTTGACATGGTGGGGCAAAAAAAAAAGAGCTATCTAATTATCGTGTTGAAGTTTTAAATCTACATTAATATAAAAATTTTCATAAATTTTATTAATTTATGTTTGAATTTTTATTCGTTTATATTTCGAAAAATTATCATTCAACGAGGTCGAATCTAAAGTCTCTTGGTTTCTTAATTTATCATCTGCTGAGGTATAGGAAATTGAATATTTTATTATAAAAATCGATTAAACGTCGAATAATACGTAGGTACATTAGCTCAAACATGAGAATAGTCAAAGGGCGTCATTCGTCACCTCTTCTTCAAATGCTATAGAAAAATATCCAATTTTTTACTTTACAGTTCGAAAGCTTTCTAGTGCTATCGAGTGTAGGTAGGAGGATTTTGACGAGAGTAAAATTTCATAAATATAGGCTAAAGTAATCTGAAAAACAGCTACCTATAAATATAACACGCTTTTGTGCAAATAATAGAAGATGTAATATTTTGGCCTATGAACGACACGTGTATTCTGGGTTCGAACAAAATTGCCAGTTGATGTGCGTCAAATAAATTTCAACGTTATTTTTCTTATGCTTACGTATTCAAATATACTATAAGCCGACGAACGAGGCGAAGCGACGAGACGGTACATTCGATGGTATAGTAAGTTGCGAAACAACTGTTGCGATTTACGAATAATACGAAAGGCTGTTTATTATGACACGTGTAACATATTTCGCCAAACTAACGTCGTGGTAATAAAATTATAAATTATTCGCGTACAGTTGCTATGTAGCTTTAATCAAATCTAAGCCGGTGTACTTGTACGTATACTTATTCGATACAGAAGTGCCGCATTTATAGTATTTGGATTGATTTTAAAATTCTAATAAGGTAGGGGGTGCGATTTATTTCTCGAAATATACTTTTTAAGAGGATGTCCTTCATCCTTTTGGGTATGTACTTATATACTCTCAGAAAATTTCAGCTCGAAAAAATGATTTTAACTCGAACAACTTGAGCTCAAAGTCAAGTGTGGACTTACTAAAGGGTGTTGTCTTTAAGAATACGGTTCGATTTTTGCAGACATCTCCAAGGAAATGCAGATCACCAACGGAATTCCATTTTTTCGATCGAAAAAATTTATTTAAATTTATTTTGAATTTACAGCAAGTCGTCGAAAGCTACATAAAATGCAATGGAAGAAAGGCGTCGCTATTCGTTGCTTTTTGAGTTTGATTTTCGTAAAAAAAAAATAACAATAACAAATAGGACCGTTCTGCAATTTTTTGTTTTGGTCAGTAATACGGGTGCAGATAGATATTGGAGCAAAAAGGCGTGTGCAGGACCTTTACTAAATCTAAATACCAAATTTTACCATGTACTTAAAGAGTCTTTCCTAATAAGGGTCAAAAACGGCCCCCGACCCAAAATCGATCAAACTTGAACCAAAATGTTACTTATGGTCTAAAAAGATACCAAAAAGATTTTTTACCCGCTACGCCTACCCCTTCCGGAATTATTGCCCACGAAATGTCGAAATTTTAACATGTCATATCTCTGGAAAGGGTTGGTAAAAAATTTTAAAATTTTCACACATTGTACATCTTGTTGAGTAGGTACTATGAATTAGAATTTTTTGAAAATTTTCGGTTCACATTTCCCCAACTGTTTTCATGTTGAAATTTTCAAAAAAAAATTTAAAACATTGGGGGGGGGCTCATGGTTAGAAATGTTTTTATTATCTTTGTTAGGTGGTCATCTATCACATATATTTTTTTGAGGTTCCGAAGTTGAGTGCAACACGTTCAAAAAAAATAATAAAAAATACGTTTTTTTACTACTTTTTCATAATTTTAATAATGCAGGTACCCCAACTCAAAGCAATGTTTCAAGTCGATACATGAATAAATTGAAAGTGAATATTAAAATAACTTCATTTCCAAAATTTCAAGTCCTAAAATACGAGTACATTTCTGGAATTTTGGCGAATTTTTCAACTTTCAAAATTATCTCATCGTCGTGTAAATCATGAAAATTTAATCTGAGCATCGAAAATAGCTGAAATTTGGTACAGATCCTATTTTCGACCCCCCCCCCCCCCCTCCCCAATCGATTGAAAGTGGTTTGGAGACGTTTCGTAGCCTTTAGAAATTTTTGGATTTTTCCAGTGCTGAAGAATAGTTCATAAAAATGGTGCATATGAAGATTAGAGTGTTTTTTAAAACACAAAATTTGAAATTTTTGGAACCTCGCCCCCTAAAAAGTTTTCTTTAGCCCTAAAAACACCACAGCTAAAATTTTAGCCGATTTCAATGATATTAACTTGTGCCTCATCTCCGTTCAATTTACGAACCAAACTGTTTCATTTCCTAATTGTTATAGTTCTGTCATATTGTCAATTAAAACCAGGGTATTATGGTCTAATCAGACTCTGAAAGCAACGAATTGCGATACTTTTTTTGGCTCTGGTGAGCAAACAAAAAATTGGAACACGTTAGAGCAGCCTCCTTCTGCCCTTTTTTTAAAAAATATTCAGTTAGAAGTGGTTGTAGAAACGACACCAGAATTAAAAAGTGGATGCATGTTCGAAAAAATTAGGTATGGGTTTCCTCTTTCTTTTATGGCATTAAAAAAAGTTATTTCCTCATATACCACCCCCCCCCCATACCAGTGAGTCAGAAGAGTGAAATTCAATCAATTTGCTCGACAATGCAAGTCCCAGAAAAAGGTTTTTTTATTTGGTTATAGGTTCAATTTTTGTCATTTTTCAAGTTTATTTCGAGCATATGTTTCCTCCAAATTGAGATAAAGAGTTAAGAATTAATATGTAGGTTTAATTAGGGCCCTAGACGTTCCTTTGTGAGGAGATTTCACTATTCAGCACCATTGCACCACCTCATATCCGCATAAAAGTATCTTTTCCCCCTAGTTTTTCTTCAGCATATCTCCTTCCAGATTGAGCAAAATGGTGGAAATTTGGCATAATAGATTTAGTAGGGGAGCTATGCATTGTACTTTTGTAATTCAACCGCATATTAATTCCAAATTTGAACTGTGTAGTAATTCTTCGAGCACAATATTTCATGAATATGAGACTGGAAAGTCACAACGGAACAGTGTTTTTTGTCTTTTTTTAGCCTGATTTTCTATGTCATATTGTCAATGAAAACCAGGCTATTTCAGTCCATCGACCAACGGTGGATGAGGAGGGGGGGGGGAATATCAACAAAATCCGTTTTGGCGTCTTAGAAGACCATCCAAACGATTTTTAGCCATATCACATATTTATTTATATTTCCACCCCCTCCCCCAACATTAAATCGTTTACTCCGCTCTATACCGACCAAAATCGCTCCAATTCGGTCAGTCGGCTCAGCTTGGCGGCGGATTAGATATACATGAGTGAGGATGAACTTGGGTTAAAATTCAGTTATTGTCCAATTTGGAAGAGGAGTTGCTGAGGGGTCAAAAACGCAAAAATTGTTTCTTTTTAAGTCAATTGATAGAGAATCAAAGGTTGCATAACATATCCAAAAATCAACCTTTTAAGTACATTAGGAGGGGAGATATGGAAGTTTTCCTCCTTTTTGACCTTGAAAAAGGGCTGTTCTCACCCTATCTCCCCACCAAATTGAATTAATTTGGAGCCCGAGATGTGCCTTTTGGAGGTTCCAACTTTTTAGCTCCATTGTAGCTCCATTGCTCTCCTTCACACCTTTCTTATTTTTTGAGTTTGTTCCTCGCATAACTCCTCTCCAAATTGAGCTAGGAAGATGAAAGTTGGTTTGTACATTCAGTAGGGACCTTAGACGTATAAACGAGGATTCAACCAGGGATCTAAAGGAATGATAAACAGATTTACACAGATATATTCAAAGAACAATGTTTGCTTTTCAACGTATATTTTTACAGTGATTAGTGTTCATAATAGTTATGTTTGCAATGATACCAACATAGTTAAATTTTCAGCAGTCTCATGTTACTTGTAGATCTTTTGTTGTTGGTGGCCATATATTTCCATGTTTCCTATTGTTCCATTCCAATCCATTCCTATACAAAATAATTGCAGTCTAATAAGATGTGCCTTTTGAGGGTGTCGACTTTTTAGCTTCTTGTAACCCCTTCACACCCCCAAATATGTGGTTTTTAGTCGTTTTTTCTTATTTTTTGAGCTTGATCCTCGCATAACTCCCCTCCAAATTGGGCCAGGAAGTTGAAATTGGGTATGTCCCGTCTGTAGGAACCGTTGATGTGCCTTTTGGGGGTTTCAATTTTTTAACCCTATCGAACCCTTCCTGGCCGCAGTGCTGATTAAAAAAAAAGCATCGCGAATCGATGCTTATGGCAATTCTTATGATTGTAATGCAGGTAATCAGAATTCATATCCTCGGAATTTTCTTCTTTGTGGAAATTGAAAAAATTACCAAAATTCACGCTCTTAGTTTCCTTTCGAGTGAAAATGTTCTCGTGTCGGCGTTCTAGAAAAAATGAATGATAATTGCTCTCATGGTCTGGGAGTAAGTTTATGATGGATATATAAATTAAGAACAGAAATTTGAAATTATTATTTTGATTTTGAAGTTTTCGTTGGATGAATGGCATAAGTACCGAAAGTAATGAATAATTTCAAATTTTATTCGCGTTCGTCTATCCACCAAAACATATAAAGATTAGGCAAACACACATTATTTTGCTCCAGCATAACCGATACATCAATACACACACAAAAATAAGAAATAAATAAGTGGGAAAAAAAAAAGTCGAAGCTATGTATTTTACAGATATTAGAAAGGTAGACGACGCGACGGTACACGGAAGAAGGAAAATACCACGACACAAGCGTATAATAATCAGTTTTTCAAAAAGTCTAGAAAGCAAGAACATTTTTCGAGACGAAAGTTAAACGTATGTTTCGACGTTATGAAGTTTTGAAAAACGTATGGAATGAAGCGATATCAAACCTGTCAACAAACAAAAAATTCAATAACCGTACGTTTGAAAATTCCACACAGTTAATGATAACAATAGTATTCCATCTATTGCCGAAGTGGTAAGCATTGTTTGGGGTCATTGGGAAATTCTGGGCTTTGAGGGAAACGAGTCGATGAGTTATGCGAAACGCTGCTTGGTAAACTGTGGTATGTGCAGATATGAGGACGTAATAGAAGTCATCATCTACAACGAACGTATTATGACGTATTACCAGATCCCCTCTGGTATATTTGATTAGCCGTTTCTATCTTTTTCTAATCGCTTTTCACTTCTTTATTTGAAGCTTTTTATTGATGTTGGTAAATATCAGCGTGTAGATTTTTTTTTTATTATTATTATTCCAGCATCATTATTACGTACGTTGCGTAGGTATAGGTAGGTACCGATACCTCGTGTTATCGAGAACATTTTTTTATTTATTTTTTTTTTCACCACGTATACGTACCTAATTCCCCGCCTATCATTTTTATTTCATTTTTTGACATTCGCAATGTTGTTTCGGTCAATAGTTGAATTGTTTTATTAGGTTTTATGTTTGTAGAATTGAAGCAATTTTCAGCCTACAATACGTTCCTAGATATCTGTACACTACGATTAAGCTGGAAAATAATGAACTTTATATGATTGACGTTCTTTTAATTATTTATTATTATTTTATTTTTTTTTTCATAAACCGTCGAGTGCTAAATTAAAACGATTAATCCTTTCAGGTTTTTTTTTTCTCTATTATTCACTATTGAACGATGATGATGAATGTTTGATTGCTATGTTGAGATTATTTATATTGGCGGGGTTAATAATAAAAATAATGAAAAAAAAAGCAGTATAGTGTAGGCTTACGTTTATTCGTAGTAGGTACCTACTGGCTACCTACTCGAACGTTCGGGTCCAGTGAGAGATTTCTCATCAGCGGCCGCGTAATTTTTATTAATTAGTTTTCGCAATCGGTTGTTGGGGTTTCTTGTGCGCTGTACGCATTGTTGTGTAAAAAAAAATTTCAACCAAGTTGCCTTATACTGTACTTGGTATTGTAGCTGTGTGTGTTTTTACATAGCGTAACTAAAACCTCGTATATGGGCGAACGTCGGTAGCAAGCGTAGCGAATCAATAATGATAAATAGTATGTTTACCGTTCGTAAATCGCGTAATAAAAAGAACTAGGAGGTTCGAATATGTTAGCGTGAAGAGATTAACGATATCCTCACAGCTACAGCGAACGAGTGAGCTGGCTAACGACGATGCTATAGCACGTGCTTCATTGCCACGCCGTCTCCTTGGCTCAGACTGAGAGTGGGCCAGGCGTCGTCGTCGTCGTCGTCACTTCCAAAGCTCACTTGATTAGTTTCGAAATTATTCCGATTCGGTTTAAATTATGGTTAATTTGAAGGCGTATTGTATAAACATCGAATGCGTACATGCTACGATCAATTTCAGTGTAAATTTTTTTCCACCCATCTTATATGCAACTTTTACTTGCTTTCAGATGATTTTCTATATCATATTATAGTCAATGAAAATCAGGATATTGCATTCTATCGACCTATCGGGAGGGGGGGGGGGTCATGGCCGATTTAAAGAGGACTCGGCAGGCTAAGCCCTCGCTCAGATATTGAATTAGCCCCCTCTCCCCCAGAAAGTTCTTCTGTGCATAATACCGGCAAATAACTGATAATTATTTTTTGAAACCAATTGAATTTTTGTAGAAATTGTTCAAAACATCATTGAAACGATTCTGCTGAAAAATTTTGGTATTTTTTCTTGTAAAACCTGCGAAATTGAAACGAAACTTTCGAGAAATGCAACTTTTTTCCATTGAAACCCTAATTTTTTTTAAAATTTCGTCCTCGTTTTGCTCAGTTATTCGTAAAATTTCCATTTCTCACCAAAAATTAAGCTTCCAACTTGCTTTTGCTCCTCTTCTTTCTCCTTCCTCCCAGCTTAAACAAAAACATATGTTAATATTCATTCTATTTTTTTTTGTTTACAATGCTGCAGGTTTAGCCCCCCTTAAACCCATATCACCTAACTCAGTCTAGGGCTGGAACATCAACAAAATACGTTCTGAGCTCTTAGAAGACTATTATGACCATTTTCGGCCATATCATATTTATTTTTATGTTCTTAAATTTTTTCCCGAAACTAAAAACCATTTGCTGAGGTCGATACCGACCAAAATCAATCAAATTTGGGAAATGGGCTCCGATTGGCGGCAGATCTGATATTTTAGAGTGGGTATTTCAGTTGTGCCCAGATTTGGGGAAGGGGGTGCTGATGAGGGGCTAAAATCGCAAACATTGTTCCTTTTTGAGCCAATCGATGGACAGTTCAAAGCTGTATAACTTACTCAAAAATCCCTCGCCTGGCTGAATTGGGAGGGGAAATATGGAGGTTTTCCTCATTTTTGACCTTGAAAGAAAGGCTGTTTCTCCCCTATCCGCCAAACTTGAGCTACGAAATTTAAATTTGGTGTGTTGACTTAATAGTGGCTATAAATGTGCTTCTTGAGGGTTTCGACTTTTCAGACCTATTGCATCCCCTCACAGCTGCGAAATAGTTGTTTTTTTTGTCAATTTTACTCATTTTTTGAGTTTGTTCTTCGCATATCTCCACCTCCAAATTGGACTAAGGAGTTGAAATTTGGTATGCAGATTTATTAGGAATCTTAGTTGTGTTTTGCGCGGGGTTTCGACTTTTCAGACCTATTGTATCCCCTTACAGCCCCAAAATAGTTGTTTTTTTTGTCAATTTTACTAATTTTTTGAGTTTGTTCCTTGCATATCTCCACCTCCAAATTGGACTAGGAAGTTGAAATTTGATATGCAGATTTAGTAACGATTGTAGATGTGCTTTTTGGAGGCTTTGACTTTTCAGCCTCATTGCACCCTCTCACAACCTCAAAAAAGTTATTGTTTTGTTGTTTTTTCTTATTTTTTGAGTTTGTTCCTTACATATCTATTCTTTCCCCCCTCTCCTCCCTCCCAATCGGTCTGGGAAGTTGAAATTTGTTGTGTAGATTTTGTATAGGTCCTAGGTATGCCTTTCGCTCTGGTCAACTTTTAGCGTCACTTCCCTCTCCCCCTCTACTCCTTGTCGCTGATTAAGAAAAAAACATAACGAAGCGATGCTTTCCTTGCTAAAGGTGGATACGTGTAAATATACGTATACCACTTAAACGAATAAAAATGAGCATATGGTATAAGTGTAAGTAAGTAGATAAGATTTAAAGGGAAAGCGTCCTCGAATTTCGATTTTAATCCCAAATAGAACTTAACTTATATGTCTACGAGTACAAACGAGAAGAGTATAGGTCTATAATAGTATTACATATATATAACGGTTTCACGTTTCCAAATACCCAGTATGACAATACATCGTATATACATCGTAACTTTAACATAGAATAAGCGTAGGCTTTAATTCATCCTTTAGAGCTATATTAATGGATGTAAACATTGTAGATATTACTTAAGGAAAACGTATAGGACTCGGTTACGCCTTGATTTAAGTCATAAAACTTCATCATTAACAGCTAAACCTTATAAATTTGATTTTATGATTAAATTAATTGCCAATTTTATAACATTTATTTTACACAGAATGTAACTTTATATATAAACAAGTTGAAAATTAAAACCTTGTTTGTTCGGCGTATTCCAAAATCTCGACGACTACACAAAAGCCAAAAAAGAAAAACTATAATAAAATCAAACGCCATTTGATTACTCGTATAGACCTATATGTGTATCTGTATAGTGTGTATTTGCTGTATATATGTATTCGCTCACACGCAGGTACTGGACGTTCATAAAGTAAAAATATATAAAAATTTAATGGCTTAAATTGATACTATTATTAATGTTTTAATGGTGAATTCTGATTCGAAAGCTAAGATAACGAATATTAAATCTATACGAGTAGGTATGTCTCTGTGTTTGTACTCGTATGCACTTTTAGGCCTATTCTTGGGTTTCCATTTTGAAACTTACCTAACTATACTTACTACGTGAGCTGCTTGTTTTCACTTTCGAACGCGATTTACCGTGCGAAAGTGATTTTTGAAAAGGTACATATGAAATGGAAATATATGGTTCGTAGGTTACACTGTAGAAGAGTAAGGGGAAACAATTATCAATATCTTTGGTTTGCTTCTCTGCAAAATACACTCCTCAGAATTGTGGCAATTATACGTAAGTTGGTGAGCAATTAACCGAGAATAAAATAACTGAAATATTTTTTTAGGCTGTATGAAAACTGTATGCAGAAAAAAGGAGGAGAGCATAAATTGTACATTCTGCATAGCACATCCTGGAGAACTGTTTAGTTCGTGCTTCTGATTTGAGCTTCTTGATCAAATTAGTATGAGCTGTAGTCGTGAACCAAAGTTGAAGACTGACTTAAAATCAATTTTTTTTTAAGATTATGAAAAACATTCCAATAAAAATATCCACTTATTAGTCTTCGATTTTTTGTTCATTGTGTTCTCACACCTCTCTCTTTCCCTTACTTAAATTTACATTCTGTACTATCACCACATTCAACCTGAGTTGGTGTGTAGATTTTAGAATACATTCTACGTGTAAAATACATGAGTCCGTAGCATATGCGGTTAATGGAGGGGGGAGGGGTCCTCTCATTTTTTTACTGGTTTTTCATTATAACTTTGTGATTTTTGATTGAATTTTTTCATTTTTTTTTTCAAATTGTGTCAACTGTTACCCAATTTTCAACACTTTTTTTACATTTTTTTATAATATTTCGTTAACTTAGCGGTTTTTCCATATTTTAGGTCATTTTTCACGTATTTTTCAACATTTTTTAATGATTTTTTTATCAATTTTTTGCTCTTTTTACCTACTCTTGTAAAATTTTTACTCAATTTTCATCACTATTTCTTGATTTTTAATCAATTTTCTTAATTTTTTTCATATTTTTGTCAATTTATTGCTCAATTTTCAATGATTTAATTTTTAACAATTATTGTGTGATTTTTGATTAATTTTCTGCATCAGTTTTGGATGATTTTAACGATTTTTTTCCTTTTTTTAAATCAACTTTTACCGAATTTTCAATTTTTTTTTTCGTGATTGTTGATCAATTTTTTGCTCTATTTATCTGTTTTTGTTAAATTTTTATCAGATTTTCATTGATTTTTTACGAATTTTTGTCAATTATCGCCTATTATTCGACGTCATTTCGTGATTTTTCTCACATTTTTTCATATTTCAGTCAATTTTTTACTTAATTTTTTCTTAGTATTTCATTCAATATCTCCCATTTTTTCTTCAAGTTAAGTTTCTCTCATTTCCTAGCGCACTGACGAAACAACTGAAGATTTCTCTTTTCCATGGTAGTACAATGTAAGATTTCCCCTGGCACATTGATAACGAAAAAAATATCCTGATGCAGTCTTAGATTTTTTTCTCGTTTTAAAACCTCCAATACAAATGTAAAATGCTCTGATTTCGCTTTGCTGAATACAACACAAGTCACATTCAATTTCTAGCCCAGTTCTAGATTTCTCAATATTTCCTCAGCTTTTCATTACTTCATTATCAAAACATTATAACAGATCAAAAATATCTCGTATGTTCCTAGGCCACTGGTAAAAAAATCGAAGATCCTCCACTTTTTCACAGTAAATTAATACAACCAAAGGTTTCTTCTGATACATCGGTTGTAGAACCAAAGAAAATCTTGACACAGCCTTAATTTTTTTTAAAGCCATATTTTACCATTTTTTAAAAGAAAAACTCCAATTTTTCATAGACAAGTTTTCTTTGTCAATTTTTCAGTCAAAATCTCTTATTTTTCTTAAAGCTAAGTTTTTCTCATATTCTGGTGCAGTTCTAGTCTTTCCACGATGTTGTGTATCGAAAAATCAATGTAATCTAACGTATATTTGATTGATTAATAATTGGGTGTAATACGTAAGGAAATAAAATCCTATAAACGGACACGTGCTGCATAAGTGCTTTACGAAAAAAAAAATGAATAAATAAAAAAAAATAATAATGAAATGAAATCAATTTTTATTTTTTCTGATTCAATACTACAATTATACATTTATATATTCAACATAAAGAGCTTATTATTGGGTCGAGATTACACTGACCCTTTGCGCATACGCACGAGTGGGCCAGTGGATTATTATTATTAAAATCTAAAAAATTATACCGCTGAAAGAATAAAAAAAAAATTAAATTAAAAATTAAAAAATAGAAATTTTGATAAATTTAATGGACAAACATAAGAAACCAAAAAAAATGAACAAACATATAGAAAACCAGAAGAAAAAGAAATGAAAAAACAAAACAGGCATACTCATTAGACACATACACTACATAAAGTTCACATACCGTCATAATATTTATAATAATAATTATACACAACAGATTTCTAAAAAATATACTTCTTTAAAAATATATACGAGAAAAACATGAACAGGTGATGAAGATGTTTCTCTTTTGACAATGCTGATAAATATGTTTATAATGTATTCGTATTATATATGTATGGATGTACCCAGCACCTAAATATATTTTTTATTTGTTTAGCTGTACAGAAAAAGCATCATCACTGCTTATTAAAATCAAAGAGTTGGAAAATAACAATAACGATTATAATTCATCAAAATATTTTTAAGGATCAGACAAACATGAAACTGGTTCATGGCGTTTTTTTCTTCATACTAAACCATATTGTCAATAATTAAATTAACAATTTTTTTTTCATAAATTAGGTCAATTTTCACCCATCTTTAAACATTTTTTCGTGATTTTTGATTAGTTTTCTGCAATTTTTACCTATTTCTGTTAATGTTTTAGGTCAACTTTCATGCAAATTTCTAAATTCTGAAATTACCGTTGAAATTTTGTATTTTTGGAAAAACATGAACACTTTGTGAAGTACAAACATCTCGTCAGAATGGGAAAATGTTTGTTCTTTTTTTTTTGGTAACTTTTTTTCAATACTTCAAACGAGTTTAACTTTTAATCGAAGAGATATGGAGGGATGGTACCGGAATTGGTTCATCCAATGACACTAATAATAACGATAGGTTATTAGATTAAATTCTCGATATAGCACATTTTAAAACAGGTTTTTTCGATTATTTCGATCATTACGCGTCCAATCATCAACCGATTAAGACAAAACGACCACATCAGCACATTTTACACAAAATTATCTGTTTTCTGGTTTGAAAACCTTCAATGTTGTATCTATAACGATTATTCTGAAAAATAAAAAGAGTCGAATATGCTGAAAAATTTTCATACTAGTATATCTCAGTCCTTTCAATTCAAAAGTTAGTCAAACATATATACTTGGAGTCCTTATCAAAACGGGACACCCTGTGATTGATAAGGTGGATTTTTTCATTTCAATCAATAAGGTTTCCAATTAATTATAGCATCTTCAGTAGATCCCATTTGGTGTAGTCATCAAAATACTTACATATCTACATTAAGTATCTCTTTTGTGATGCTGATATAAATTCAACCGCATGATTACAGATTCGAAAGTTTACATAGCCGATGAGATGGACGTATCGAGCATCAAATTCATGTCACTGTCGTATGACATACGTTGGCCTATAGGTACCCTAAAGCTGCTAAATAATTCACCCAAGGGTAAGTATATAAAAAATTAATGATCAATTTAAAATTACTTCGCGTATACCGCAACGTATTTGCACATCTCACCTACTACCTACACACTTACATATGAATAGACAGCAAACAAAAGAAAGCACTAAAAAAAAAAAAAAAAAAGCGAACGAGAGAAAGATGAAAAAAAAATATACACGGAGAAGAGGGAGCCCGCTAAGCGATCTGCTGACACCCTAATGCGCGTACGATCGGTTAAAAACAAGCCATTGTCCGTGCAAAGGCAGACCTAAACCACCAGTTCAAATAAAAGTTTAATTCGCGATTATGAAAAAGTCGGAAAAGGAGGAGACAAAGACGTAAGTTTGACTTACACCTTTTCACTTTTAATCGACGCTTATTAAAGGCGACAAAGAAAGCGGGGATAGTTGAACAAAAGAAAACAAAAAAGGGAAGAACAGCAATCAGAGTATTTATGCTGTTGTTGGAGAGAAGCAAAAAAAAAAAAAAAAAAAAAAAAAAAGAGCGACGTTCGTTGTGACAATTACAAAGTGTGTGTGCTTGACAATAGGACGGTACAGATTTATGACGTCATTTTAACCCCCGATACGGTTGTAACGTTGTTTCTGATTAGTACATGAAATAATTTTTCGAAAAAATACATTCGTACTAAGTCGGTTTTGTATGTATAATGCGTGCGGTGTAATGGTGCTGTATAGTACAATTCAACTGTTGTTGACATAATATTACCCCTACTGGCGTCTTTCGTTCGCCTTTTGCGTTGACGAATTTCTAAAACAGGGCTGGCTAAATTGCGAATTAATTGATAGGTTACGCTGCCGACATCGGCAGAGTGTTGCTAAAACGCTGAAGAAAATTGTTCAAATGTATTGGATAGGTCTAGTTGTATATCCTGGTATCACCCATTGGCAACAATGATGATGATTTCGATGATGGAAAAGTCTTCAAGGATTAAGGAAAATTGCACAGCACCAGTGCCAAAGTGGAAATGAGAACCCAATGCTCACCTAAATGGAAATTAATAGAAAGAGATGGCTGATTTTCCGAACCACTGTTTTGTATAGTTATCAATATTAGGCCACAGCTTTTTTGTTTTTCACCACGAGACTACGACGACCTTCTCCTCCTGCGCTGATAAACGACATTCATTAATATCATCGAATATTCTGCATTTAATGTTTGTTTAAAATGATACACGTGTCATTTTGCCGAAACGCCTACCATTTCTCCGCAAATTAGACTGTTCCCGGTAATATATCATTTCTCATTTTGTAAAATTTCCATTCACTGTTCTACTACACACATTTTGTGCTTTAGATTTAGCTCAGCCCAACAATACACGATCCGTGTTCTGTTCGTTGGCTAACCGCAATGTTACAATTAATTAGATAGATTTTTTTCTCGTTTTTTTTTTTTTTTTTTTCTATTTCATCGTCGCGTCGTCGTTTAGGGGTTTTTAGCATGTGTACAGAGAGACGCGAAATTATGGAATTTTTTATACGCACTTTCTACCCCTGCTAGGCTAAGCCTATTGCTGCCTTTGCTTTTCTCCAAAACTATGAATAATATAAAATCACCCTAGGCGATTTTTTTTTTCCTTCGTGTGTATTAACGCATTTCCGAGTTAAAAATATGGTATTTGATGATGGCGTAGTAAGCTATAGAATAACGATACGGTACACCACATAGGCTCATGCTATACTATAATAAGTGTTAACTTCATTATTCATCGGAAACATAGCTTAATACATTTGGTGGCATATGGGTATCTAGAGTACGATGAAGACACCCCGACTAATATATCTGCGCTTTGCTTTTTTTTTTTTTTTTTTTTTGTAAGCGCCCCAAAACTTTTTTAAAAAAAAAAAA
>FIZR01020344.1:0-11816 GCA_900060175.1 Ferrisia virgata | reverse complement strand
TTTTTTGGGGGGGGGGGGGTAATGAAGAAAAATTAAAGGAATAATTAACTGACGTGGTCCAGAATGGTCTCAACGATGTTCTAGTACCCCAAAACGGATTTTGTTGACTCCTCCCCCAGTCGCGGAATTGAGTCTACTACAACTTCGTATAGAATGTCAATTGCGATAAAGTTGATATTTGAGCAGATATAGTGAAAAAAGTGATTTTTTAGATAGGTTTTGTCCCCCTGTGGGTCGTGCTTGCCTCCTATCCGGAGGAGATTTTAGTATGTTGTTTATGGGCGTATGCTTGACATAGTCCAAGAAAAAACCTTAAGATGGGAATTTTTTTCTGACTTTGACTTTATTTTACCTAAAATTACTGGACTAATAAAAACACATCAAGTGCATTACACCTAAACATAAATTGTCACAGAATTCTCGCGACAGTTATTTCAGTAGGATTTTCGAACACATATGTTGCGCATAATCAAGTCTCAGCAAAGCTGCTGCTATACTACGAACTAGGTATGTAAGTATGGTACATAATCGGGGCAACATCGTTATTATTTCAACGTTTGTAAAATGCTTAAATTTTTGTTTTTACTAGTAATGTACTTGAATTTCATGAAAACACTGAGTAATGGTTTCGTCATCAATAACGATACGTATAATCAGTGGTTACAGCCATTCAATGTTGTCGGTGCTTCTTTTAAGCAATGGCTGGTCAACAATGCGGTATATTCATTACGTCTTTTATTTTTAACAACGTAACCTCGTAAAATACGGTTTAATACTCATTAGAACCAGAACGAAGAAGAAACGCCAACAATGCCAATGAGGTTTGATACTCCTCACACATCAACGAGAAATGAACACTTTGAATCGAATCCGAACTCATCGAAGGATACGAATAATCACGAAAATAAATCATCGACAAATGATACGGGGTTAGCTGAGCCAATGAATCGAGTATTAGAAACGCTTCAAACCCAGGTGAATTTCCAATAACAATACGAAATTTTTATTTTTAAGTGTGTAAAACACTTGTTCGTTCTCGCAGATCGATCAGTCCGACAACGAGGGGAAAAAATATTACACCGAGTTACTGATGGTAGGTTCGTACTAGCAACATGAAGCGAAAGATCGAGTTTAAATGAATTTTGTTCACAGGATTTTGAGAAAAAGTTGGCTCAAAAATCAAGATATGCTCGCGTAGGTTTGTAAAATAAGACGACCAATCAGTTACACGAATTAAATTTTCTATTAATTGGATTATAAATTGAGCAGGTGTTTTTCAATCATATGTGGCATGTAGTTGATCTGGGACTTTATGGAAGCAGCCAAAGAAAACGAAATGTAAATCACTAGAATTATTTATACACTGAAATCGGTTTTATAATACAGATAAATGCATTTTCTTTTCTTCAGGCATCGGCCGTGGATAGTGCGCTTAAACCTTTGATAGATCTACTGAACTGGGTTAGCATTAAATATGAACTTTACCTGGCTACTTTTTCGTACAAATAATATCTGTTTTGAATTGATTTTTTTATACAGATGTATAGGAATATTGTCGATTTGCTGACTTGGAATTTAGCTCCGCATGATGATCATCTTCGTCATCATCCTGATCGTCATCGTTCTAATGATAATAATGATGATGATAGTGATAGTGACGATGAAGAAGTTTGTATTGAAATTTCTTTTCTTATTTCAATGTTCATCGCGTTTAAAAAGAGCACCTCTACATTGGGGTGGATCGAAAAAAAAAGCATACCTGGGATTAGGACCAAACTCACCTAGGTGATTTACTCTGAATCGAAAACGCACCATAAAAAATT
Source organism: Ferrisia virgata (assembly GCA_900060175.1). NCBI lineage: Eukaryota > Metazoa > Arthropoda > Insecta > Hemiptera > Pseudococcidae > Ferrisia > Ferrisia virgata. The sequence goes on along the minus strand of FIZR01020344.1, from coordinate 9,993 downwards.
TAATTCCCTAAGCTCGAAGAATGGACGAGTTATGAGTCTTCGAAGTGGAGTGATTTCATTATTTTTACCTTCTAAAAGTGATGTAAAACCTCGATCAAAAAGCTGTAAAAGTGCGACCTAAATTTCTGCACTTTGCTGTACCATTGGTATCTTAATCGGGTACCACTTATAGCCACTTGACTGTACCTAGCAGAGCGATTGAAAAGTTAAAGATCGCAAAAAACGACATTTTTGATTTTTCAAAAAAAAAAAAAAACTCAGGAAAAGGGCCTTTTACCTTGATAACGTACCCAAAAAAAATTTTAGGCGTTAAAATCGAAAATTTTTTCATAATTAATGGTAATCATTTTAACTATCCTCAAATTACTTACGAGGTTGGCTGCTCTGTAATGCAAAACTTTTAGACGATTTCGATTAAAATTCTTTTTTCTAAACTAAAATAATTTTATTTGTCGAAAAAAATTTTTAATGACGCAAAAAATTCTTTAAAATTATTTTAAAAATCCATTCTTTAAGCACCGCTAAAAAATCAACCATCCGAAATAGAATTGAAAAATTGAGCATAATCATCGAGGTTCAAAATCCAAAATTTTTCCAATTTTTATACATCTGTGTCGATTTAGGTAATCTAAAATCTGCCTTTTTTGATTAATGTAAGTTTTTAACTTTTGGAGCCAAATTGGGCCCTAAAATGGGGTGTTAAAATTTCAATATTTTGCTAAATGCACACATATGGGTATCGAATTCGGTATATGGGGTTTTCAGCGCTCTTTTTTAGAATCTATACACTATTAAGGTCTTACAAATTTTGAAGCTCGATAAATTGACACCTATGTCCAAAATCTGGTAAATTATAGATTTTTAACCTCCCTTTCACAAGCTCAATTTGCGTTCAACGCTCAAATGGTTGTCAAAACCGAATTCTGCAACCACAAAAACCCCTGTGTTAGGCTTGTTTAATTTTTGGCTCGCTGGATTCATAACTGCCTCGCATAGGCGAAAAATATTCATTTCTGCAGTGATTTTCCGGCATTGCCTTTTTTTTTCGCCATAGCCCCATCCCATGACCACGTAGGGAAAAAATTTAAAAACAGTAATGTTTGTCTTTTAACGCTCTACAACGTTTTTTGAACTAATTTTTCGAATTTTTTAGCATAACGAACTTATCACTTGAGATTTTTCCAAATTTTTAAAAGAGCAGTGCACCCCTCCCTCCTCCACTTTGAGAAAAAGTGACAGTCTAGTATTTTTCTCATTTTACATAGTAGTGGGAAGCATTATTCAAGAAAAATGCCACTAAAAGTAAATTAAGCAGATTTTTGAAAAATATTCGTGTCAATTGGAAAATTTTAAAAATGTTTTTTTTCTGAACACCGTAGCTCCGCCCCACGACCTTTCGCGGAAAAAAGTCAAAGGAGTAAAAATGTTTGTTTTTTAACACTCACAACTTTTGTTTCAACATTTTTTTTATAACTGCGTTATTTGGGAAGTAACTGCCAAAAAACCAAAATTGGCACACACCCTTCACTCTCCAAAAGAGGAAGTACCTATATACAAAATTTCCGCTTTCAGTGAATTTTGATCCGGTTAGAACCTAAAAAGTCTGCACCAAAACGAGTTTCAAAAAAAAAAATTCCATTATTTTTCAAAAAATCTTCATTATTAAAAAACTTTTGAAAAAGGATTCATGGTGAAAACTTGCCACCAACGGCAATTTTGACTTAAAATATATGTACTAATTCCGTTTAAAAAATACATATACTAAAAAAAACTTTTTTATATTGTTTGAAAATTTTTTATGATTTTTGAACTTAGTGTTAGTTTTACAAGTGAAAAAAATTTATATGAAGATCTGAAGTTTGCCCACATTTTAAGGCCATTTCGCAACTATTGTGAGCCCGCCGTTTGCAGACTTTCAAAAAAAGTGAAATTTTGCCCACCTTAATATCTACTTTCAACAAAAAATTTATATTTCAGCTCCGATAGTTATACAGGAAGCTTAAAGCCTCCTTTCCTTGACACATTATTGGCTGGATCACTGAAAAAGAAATTAGGATTGATTTTATATGCCAAAGTAGTGCATTGAATCCCCCCTCTCCCTCCACCATCTCATTGCACCAGTGAGACAAAATTTCGAGAAAGTTATATTTTTAAACCATAAAAATGTACTTCTAGGAGTTTGGATTTAAACTTTGAAGTCTCATTAAGACAATAATGGGTTTTCAACAATATGAATTTTATATTCCGGATGAATGTAAAACATTTAAAATTTTTCACGCCTAAGGGGAGGTTATAGCCCCGGTAGCCGCCTTCCTTGGTTGTGCCACTGATCCAGACATTTAAAATCAAATTGCTAATACATTTTAGGAAGTTCAATTCTACGATCGATATTCGTCTCAGCAAACTCATTCAAATTTGTAAAAACCTACTGCTTAGGTTACGTGTTCAGTCAAATATTACTCTTTCCCAAGTTTCTTTCAATAATACTCTCAAGATACTTAAAAAATACTCATTTCAGGAAAAAGGAAAATCCGGCGATGCGAAAGAAGGCATAAAAGTAAGCACAAAAGTTGGCGACAAAGGAGAAAATCACCACAAGATAACCCATCGCTTTGAAATCGATCCTTTTACGGTGAATTTCAATATGGATGTCACATGTCGTATTCTAGACGATGAAAAAAAACCGAAAAGTTCTCATACATCCACCTCGAATCATCAAGGAACCCATAAAATTCCTCAAGATGGAGATGAAGAAACGCACGAAGTAAATAGCAACTAGATCTACCTAAGAGTTTTAATTTCAAATATATCAGGTATAATAATAAATTAAAAAATTTTAAAACTAATCATCTCACGAATAATAAGGACGATGATGGGTATGACTCTTCTTCGGATGGCAAAGTAACATCGTCAAAGGTTCCAAAACCCAAACCAACATCATCTGATGGAGGAGCTAAACCTGATGCAGGCACACCACCACCTCCACCAAAACCTGGTCCTGCATCCTTAGATAAAAAACCCTCTTCGAAGTCGCCTTCCCAAGAGGTAAGTGATTGAGACAAATGTACCAAGGTAACGTATCTTTTGTAATTTGTTTTTTTCGACCTTCATAGATCTAGAGTAATGATCAAAGGTAGGTAAGTCTGAGAGCTGTACTTTCGAAATTATTGGAGGTAGATAATTGAAACATATCCAAAATGCCTATTTTAGAATTTATCTCGTATCCATTAAAAGTTTAATTCCTTGTAGAATAATTCGAAATTTCGACGGTTTTTTGCACCTCCAATTTTTCTAACAACAGTTCAGAATTTTGGTAGATGAAACAGAAGAGTTTACCTATAGATCTACAATATTTATACCTACCTATCCTATACTTGTAGTTATTTTCAAAAAAATAAATAAATAAGTTATGAAAAAGTATTGAAGATGATTTTCCACTTATCCAGGATAAGCCTACAACACCTTCTGGTAAAACTGGAGCATCTGATTCGCAATCAACTTCACAAGGAGGAGACAAGAAATCGGTAAGTAATATTTAATCATCAATATAACTATAGCTTCAGTATCCTAGCACGATTATCGATATAGACGTTCGGCCAAAATTCAGAAGGCTTTTTTAAATTTCAACACAAGTTGAATCACGCACTTGTCATTTTATAGAAAACTTAAAACTGGCCTGCTGTTACATTTCATCTAAGAGCACGAAAATTTTATTATTTCATAGGGGAAAGATCGTAAAGAATTGTTCTTTTTGAGAAGAAATTCGAGTAAATTGTAAAATAAGAATAGAAGAATCCTGTACTCGACGTTTTTCAATTATTTCCATAAATAAATTAAATATTATTTATTACACGTAGAAATCTTTCAATTCATTTATTTTTTTTTCGTTTTTCAATGGTAAAACGGTGATGATTTTGCTTATTGAATATTCATGGGCCTACAGCTGGATTAATAAGGTTGCACATAAGATACCTACCTATGCTTTAGGAAAATATATACAATTAATTAGAAAAGGGTACCTATTCGTAGAATTACTGGAATATTAATTTAAATCGTATTAAACGCAAGAATGTTTATTTTTTACACCTGTGTTTTTTTCACATCCTCGTCGCATAATTTTTCTTTTGCGCCTGCTCAGAAAAAATTCGAAGGAAATCCTGTAAACAGAGATTTGCTGGCTAATCCACCTCCTCCTGGGAAGGTAAGTAGGCACCTATTTTCAACAACTTTCTCTCAAATACACCAATTAAACTGAGTTTAGAGTTCACAATTATCATATAATTTTCAACTTTTAGCCACTCAGCTACTCGGATAGAAAAAGAATGAAACCACCACCACCGGTAAACCAAACACATGATATAATTTTTTACTCAGATACGGATACTCGGGTAATCTATAAAATTAGAATAACGAAATTGGGGCATTTTACTATTGCAGAGAAATCCTGCAGATGATGACGATGATGACTTCGACGATTGGCCAGAACCTCCACGAATTGAAACAAATCCTTATTTTTTGCCAGCTAAAGATCGGCCAGCGGGTGCAGATGGACGGATTGAAACAAATCCGCACTTTTTGCCAGCTAAAAACCAGTCAGAACATAAGCGGATTGAAACAAATCCGCACTTTTTGCGAGGTAACAATACCAGTAAAAACTGACCTGTGGTTGTAATTCGGTCACCCCCCCCCCGCCATCAAATAAGTACATAATATTTTTATTAACTCTTAACGCATGTATGCCAAGTGCCTGTCTAATTTCCCTAATTTACAATTTCTGTTTAAAGAAGGTAGTAGACAAGATGGATAAAATTTTGTCTTTTTTTTGGTAATCTGCCAACGGAGCAGTCATAATAATTGCGCGAAATCGTCTCAAAATGATGTAACGAAGAGTTTAGTTCTTCAGCTAAATTTTTTCAGTTATCAAAATCGACTTGGAATTCTAAAATTTTTTAGAAAAATGTTTTCAAAAATGAAATTATTGTAGACATTTATACCTAACATAATCATTGGTGGCAAATTTTTATCCATTGACTCTCTTTTTAAAGAGGTTAAAAAATGTCACTTTTTTCACAATTTTTTTAACCACTAAAAAGGAATTTTTTCTTGAGAAACGTCACCCAGCAATCGATACAGCACAGTAATTTTACATACTTGAGATTAAAATTTCAATTTTACACACTACAATTTTTCAAGGGTTCTCAAAATATTGTTTTTCTGCTTGGTGTTTTAATAATTTTTTAGCCCGATTTTCTATGTTTTATTGTTAATGAAAACAGTTACGCCCTAATTTGGAAGAGGGGGTACTGAGGCACTAAACACGCAAAAATGATTCCTTTTCAAACCAATAAACAGAGAATCCAAAGTTGTATAACATAACCCAAAATCAACCTCCTAGGTCAATTAGAAGGGGAGATATGCGGGCTTTCTCCTATTTCATCTTAAAAAGAGCTGTTTCTCCTCTATCTCTCCATCAAATTGAGCTATGAAGTTGATATTTGGTACGTACATCTAGTAGGAGCCCTAAATGCGCCTTTTGGGGGTCTCGACTTTTCAGTTCCATTGCACCCCCTTACAGCCCCAAAAAAAGTAATTTTTTGTTTGGTTTTTCTCATGTTTTGAACTTTTTGAGTTTGTTCCTCGCATAACTCCGCTTCAAATTGAGCTGGGAAACTAAAATTTGGTATGTACATTTAGTAGGGGCCCTAGATGTGCATTTTGGGAGTATCGATTTTTTAGTTCATTACAGCTTTTCACAGCCTTAAAAATGTAGTTTTTTGGTCGGGGTTTCTCATTTTTTGAGTCTTTACCCTTTTCAAGAATTCTCAATACAAACCTCAGTACACGGAAATAAGATAGAAATGGTTCAAAAAAAAAAAAAAATGGAAAAGTGTTTTTCAAAGTTTAAAATAAATGAACGGTGTCTCTTTCGATGACATTTTTTTCAAAAAATAAATTTTTCAATGTTTAACTAATCTATTTTAAAAAACCTGAAGATTAAATTTTTTAGGTACATCTCTAGAATAAAATATTTCTTTAATTTTTTTTCAAAAAATAACTTCAAAAAAATTCAAACACTAAATTTTCTAAAAATCACTGAAAATCAGGTTAATAATAAACATTTGACGCCGATGATTTTGGGTATAAACATGCAAATATAAAAATTTCATTTTTTAAAAAAAGTTTAAAAATATTTTTTCGAGACTTTTTGAAAATTTTGTAACTTCGAAGTAAAAAAAATTGACTTCTACAGTTGAAATTTTAACCACATCATTTTTAGATGGATTTTGCAACTGCGTATTTCTGAAAAAAGCAAAATTCAGCCTACTCTAGTGGATACATATGTTAATGAAAATAAAATTATGAAATTACACTTAGTTTTATTTCAAATGATTCCTATAAAAAAGATCCAAGATAACGAGATACGATAAAAAATGCAACTTCAGTCTGAAGTAAAATAGTCGCAGGTATACGAATTTATACGATAAAATAACACATTTCCAAGGCTCTCAGGTATTTACCACGTTTTTACAAAATTCACCAACGCCATTCATCAGAACAACACGTATACAATGAAAGTGTTTCAAAACCAACAACAAAAAATTGTTTTTCTACGCAGCTTTCGTATTTTTTTACTCAACAACATACCCACATAAGTCATACGTAATGAATATGAAAATAGCCACAGGTAGGATTGTCTTATATCCATAAAAACGTAGCTGGATATATGTTCTTTTAAATAAATTAAAGGTACCTTATCAAGTAAAAAATTGACAGTTTATCATTTTAATACTGTAAAAGATTTTGTAACATTATATTATGGTTATTTCGCGTAAATTACTCGTATTGAAAATGTCGTACTTTTTGTTATTCGCGAATTGGTCGAAATTAATGACGAGTGGATTACCCGCCAAAAATAGAACCGAACAATCAACCATTATCGATGAACCAACAGACCTATTAAACAGATCTCAAAGTCTGGTAAGTAGCAAAATTTTATCATAATAGTGTCTGATGTTAATTCAAATTAATATCAAAATGATACTTATTTAGAAAAATGAAAACAACAACAACAACAACAACGTTGAATTGCGTCCGGTTGACGACATAACGACGAATATGTTGAAAAAAGATACTCAAAGTGAGCTAGAGTTAAAGTCGTCAGATGAAATACATATAGATAATTTACTAAATATGGTACAAAACGAGGTGAGAATTTTAAAACCAAATAAATTCAGAACAATATCATTAATTAAACTTGAAAAAAAAAATTCAATTGATATAATAGATGGATGAATCTGAAGACACGAAAAAAACACAATACATCGATTTGCTAAAGGTACAGATAAGTCTTATTTAGACAGTTTTTTGAACCTATTATAATTAAGTAAGTAATTTTCATAATTTTGATAGGTAATCATTAATCACGTATAATCAGTTTATATTTCATTGTACAGAATATCAACGAACGATTCAATGAAAATGCACAAAAAGCTAAGGTAAAGCCATCAGAAGAATATCTAATCTGAGATTAATCAAGTTACAAAAAATATTTCTAAGTAATTAATTCATCAGGTATTTTTTAAAAATGTTTGGCGAACTGTTAATTTTGGAGTACTTGGAAGTTCACAACGACAAAGAAGTGTAAGTTTTAAAATACCAATGGCTTGGTCTTTTGTTGACATGTTTAAATCTAATATGAATTTCATTTTGTAATTTTTTTCCCCACTTTACATATTTTTATTCAGAAGGAAAAAGCTCGAGGAATGTTGCAGTTGTTGAGTGATTTATGGACTTGGGTAAGTTGAACAAAATTCGATACCTAGGTAATTTTATCGTTACCCTTTCGAAATTCAAACTTGATTTAAGTAGGTGTGTAATAGGTACTTTGCACATACCTACGTATTGTGAAAATGGGTACAAAATTTTAATTCATCTTCAACCCCTCCAACAAATACGTAATTTTAGCTCATTATAACATAATATTTATTGCATAATTACCCAGTAAGTGTTACCAACATAGGCATTCTAAAACACATACCAAACTTTTGTTTAAGAAAGGGTACATTATGATTTTATTAATCTTTATAAATTAATTGTAATAAACTCGACAATTAAAAACAAAAAAATACCTTATTACACCTGAAACAGCTATGTCGACGTATTTTCAATGTAGCAACATGGTTCAAACCAAATGGAAGTGAAAAAGTAATTTATCATGTTTTATTACAAACGCAAATTCATTTTTAACGTTGAAAAAACAAACGACGATTGAATAATTTTTTTTTCAAACTTTCAGGAAGTTGAAAACTTGAGTAAGCTGGACCATGAAGAAAAGTTAAAACTTCTAGTAAAATAAATTTCATTCGTCTAACAATCTGAATCATCGCGTAGCTAAAACTCGATAATTAACAAGGAAAAAATGCATATGCTTTCAGGAAACCCATTCGAAACAAAGAGAAGATTACTACTCTACGGCAGCACCAGAAAATTCATCGGTGAGTGATAAATGAAAACGTTTTAAACAAAATGCATTTCGATAAGAAATTCTTAATGGGCTTTTTTTCGATTACAGGAGAAAAAAAATTAGGTTAACGCTGAAAAATATCACTCGAGGAAATTGATAAAAAAATTTAATCCAGTTGAATAGCTCTTTAATGAAATCATGAAGCCTATAACATTACTTCTTTAAAATAAAATTTCATATGTAATGAAAAGAAAGTTCATCTTTATAGTTTTCCTCCCCTCCCCTTCATTACACTTTAAAATTATTTTATTTTAAAGTTGCTTCTAACTGTAATTAATTTAATTACGTAAAGTAAGAAACGTTTTCTTTTTTTTTTTGCTTGAAAAAAATAAAAGTATAGATTTTTGCATGTGCAACTTTTTAACCACCTGGACACATTGTGAAGTGTCAAAATGGTTTTAGATCGAACTAGCATTGAAAGTGTCGCCAATTCAGCATAATTATGCTAGATCTGGCTCAAATCAAAATCCACCAGAAATCGAAGCTATAAATCAGAAAATCATAATGATAGATGGATTTTGATTTATAAAAAAATTTAGCTTATTTCTTAGCAGAATTAGGCTGAATGGGCAATACTGAATAAGGGTACCTATATTGGCCTACGGAGAGTCGGAATTCAAATAGCACCTTTTTAACTTTATGACAGAGGAAATCACCATATAAAATTCCTCATTTTTTGATACTCTCTCAGTACTTTACAGCACATTCAAAATTCTTTCTCCACTAATCCCATTACTCAACTTACCTTGCTCTTTAACATCCTTCAACAGTCTGACATCCAAGTCCTTCGCACGTGGATTTCAAGTTATGTAGGTATACCTATCAATAAGATCATTGATCGAGCTACCAGGAAAAAACCTCATATCTGCCCGAAATTACTTCCAATATTTCATCCTCCTCACAAGATCTGAAATTCTATAAGAAATCTTTGATCTCCTAATCATGGCAACCATACAAAACCAAATGTTTTATCGCCTTTTTCTAATCCCTTTCACTCCAGAAAAAAAAGTATCATCCGAATGAGACTCTAAATTTCACATACTCAGCTTACCCATGCCTATTCGATCCAATGTCTCGATCCTCCTGATTGTACCTTTTGCTTAACTTCCAATCTTAGCATAAACCACATCCTCACGCCTTGTTCAGCCCTTTCAATCGCTGAAAAACCGTTAAAAATTTCCTCCTTAACTCTCAGAAATCCTATCCAATGAATCTTCACAAGTCTTAAGTGTCCTCTCATTCCTCCAGTCATTGAACTATTCCACAGAAAATATAGCGTTCCAGAGAAATCTCCGGCTGCAAATGGCTAGTCTGTGCAGCCAAAAGCACTGGTTCTTTTTTAGTTATATTTTTTACACCATTGTTTTCTTTTCAAATAAACAAATAAAAAATTATTTTTAATCAATTTTAAACTTTCACTCCTAAATTGTTCAGAAGAAATAATCATCACTCGCCTTAGAATCGGTCAT
>FIZR01020339.1:28011-96145 GCA_900060175.1 Ferrisia virgata | reverse complement strand
GTAATGTGTGGACCTGCTTGTCGAAGAACGTTTTCATCATCGTCATTTACGCTTTCTTCCGAATCAGAGTCATGTTGGACAATCTCCACTTCATCTTCCGGCTCGCTGTTATCGTTATTGTCGTCGAAATTATCTTCCTCATTTAAATTCGCGGGGTGTTGGAGTAAATTTAAAGGTACCCCGAAATTTTGGTCGTCGTCGCTCATGGTCGTTGTTGTTAGAGATGGTACTTAATAATGATTCGGAAATGAAAAAAGCGCAAGGAAATTGAAAAAAATCTTTCCATAGAAAATAGAAAACTATGCTGCGGCTGGTAGCCGCGATGACACTGGTTACGGAATTTTTTTTTAAAAATCCCGCGAATGGTGTCATCGCGGCTGAGAGCCGCAACTTTGCGGCTCTCAGCCGCGATGACACCGGCGAAGTGTTAATGTTCAAATAGGAAAAGAATCAGTTAACATAGTTGATAACAATTCCCAAACATCAAACATTTTCATTCATTTATTTTGTAAAAAAATAAATCACAACCCCTTTATCACGCTACCGTCTGGCATGATGAGTGAATTACATTATTCAAAGTCTTGGACCTTCAACTTTATCTGACTGATGTGATCAAATGTTAACAAGCTTTGATTCAACCTACGAACCAATTTCATCACTTCTAAAAACGAAAATGAATATGAATATTTTATTTTAAATTCCTCCGAACTCTATCATGAAACGATGATAAATTAATGAAAGATTTGAAACTGTTCTTTCGAAAAAATAACGTAATTTAAATGTTCTCTCGAAACAGAAAAATCTCAGCATTTGGTTGATAATAACACAACGACGTTATCTCCGCAACGATACGAAAACATTTACGTTTAATATAAACACAATACATACCGGTAACTCGCAGCTAGTGGCGGTGCATTTTCCAGACTTTTGAAAAATAGACGAAATTCTTCTAATTAGACAGTAGCGATTGTTATGAGATTTGTCTCTGGAATACCATCGCTCCATATTCAATAACAAGTTCGATTTGCGATAAAAGATGAGTCTAGAAATAAAACAAGCACAATTCATCGAGGTAGTAACAATTCATTCAGGCCAAAACACTGAAACACCGTAGATTTTTGTTCCTCATTAGGATCACGAAGAAAAGTAAGAAGTAACCGAAAGAGCCAGGCGCAAGACAAATATAAACAATCTAACGGAAAAATTAATAGATCTTACGTACTTTTCTGTAAATGAACGATATCGCCGACGACCGATTTCAAAATCGGTTGAAAATTAAAAATTCCGAATAGATGTAATGTTCATTACTATCGCACTATTTCAACAAGTTCTGTAATATCATAGAATAAGTAAGCAAAATATATTAATTTTGTAAGGCAAAAATAAAATTACAAATTATGATTTACGTATAAAGCGAAAATGAAATCAGGGATTCATTACTTTATAAGTTGTTATGACTTAACTAACACAATGACAACAACCGAAGTGAAATTCAAACATACTGACTACATCATAAAAGATTACGTTTGGGTTTTGTGACATGTTACAACTTAGAAAATGCGATAAGATTCGTATGAATCATTACTTACTCATTTTCTTCACTTTATGTTCGGATCAAGTACAGAGATGGGCGAAATATATAGAATTAAACAAACTTCTCATTCAGTCATAATGGACTTAAATCAGTTTTTATCATGTTTTCTTTTTGCACAACCCAAAAAACGAAAGTAGCAGTTCATAATGATCGTCGGCGTTCCATCGACGTTTAAGGGTTTTAGCAGTAGACGATTTCAAACACACTTCGCTCGAAATGCGTTCAATACAAGCACAGTTTCAACTTCCTAATGTAATTTATAACCAGAGAAAATTTTCAATTATTCGATCCATGTTATTAGAATTTTTTATAATAGCTCAAACGAAGGAACTAACAATGTAGCCGCTACTGGTCTTGGAAGACATAACGGCTAATCGAACGTTAGCTATACGACATGAATCTGGACGTTATACAACTGTATACGAACAATCATTGATGAATATCATTGTCAGTTGTATAGTTACTTATTATTTTTTCAGCACAAATTATTACTTGAATACATAAAATGTTAACAAAAATCTTCATGAACGTTCAAAAAGTGAGGAAATTCGAGTATTCGTTGAGTATCCGGTTCCCGGGTTCCGATATAAAGAACTCGCTTACATCTCTACGTCTATGGGCCACAATGATGTTTATTTTTGCACATGCGCATAATTCAATCAATGTTACCACTTAATGCTTTGTAATTTCCTGTTCTCTATCATCTCCATTTCATTCAGCATTTTTTTTCACCTTTTAAAAATAAAATTTCAATAGTTTCGATGTAATTTATAATTCATAATTAGAGGATATTTGAAGTTTTAAAATGTAGAAAGTAGAAATTAAACCCATTTTGAATTTAAATTCATTTTAAATTGCATTAAAGTAATAAAGCTTTCACTTTTCTGCGAATTTTTTCTTTTCTACCAACACAAAAGCATCAATTGGAACATAGGGAACATAGATGTATATTGAATAGTTTTTATATCTATGAATTGGAAACTGATTTCATTTTTAATCAAATACTGTTCTGGATGACTTCAAAATCAATAGTACTACGACATGACACTAAAAAAATGTCTTCCTTAGCAAACACAAATTGTATATTTATTAATCAACACACAAAATTTAAATATAAAATTCTTAGAATTATAGCAATCAAACAGTAAAGTGAGCACAAATAGATCACACACATCTAAGAAGGCACATAATTTTGTACACGCGTATGAAACAAGCATCATTCAATTTTCTTTTTGAACATGAAAAATTTCTTTACGCAGTGGCGCTCCCAAAGGGATACCTTTTAAATTTTTCTTTAAAAAATTGAAAAATCCGATAACGATAAGTAGCGAATACGATAAAAGTCGATTTTAATATTAAATTTCAACTTGAAAAGATATCCCTTTCTTCTTTGGGAAAATCCTTAGATGTGCCACTATTTTTGCGTACGGAATAAGGCTAAAAACCTTACTTAAAATGATGCTGAAGATATACAAATTTTTTTTCAAGTAAAACAAAATCATCGTTGGAAAAAACAACATTGACTAAAAGGCGATACATAAATAAGTACACATAAATCAGTATCTAGAAAAGTAATCACAGCGAGAACATTCAAAGGGCAACTAGAATTAAAATAGATAAAATTTAATATCTACTCACACGAATTAAATTGGTTTTTATAATTACGTACGTACATTAACGAGGGAAATCTTTGTTAGAAATCACACAAACACTACATATCACTACTTCATTTGTACTTTGGTTCAACTCAACATGATACTAATTACAACTTACAATTTGGGACCTTCACATTACACATATTTATATTTACAAATGTAAAATAAGTACATTTAGATGAATTACATGAATAACCAACAAACAGAGAAAGAACGTAAGTATAAAAAAATTGTACAGCAGAAAAAAGTAGCTAGGTACTGTTTCGATAATACGTAAGTACCCAACCTTATTATTACTACGTGAAGTAGATGGAAGTTGTAGTAATGTAATTATAAATATAATTGAAAATTTAGTCCGGTAAATGTTTATTACTTTTTTTAATTGAAAATTAGTATATACTACATTTCATCGCTTCAAATTTATACTGAATTTGAAAAAACAAAACTATAAAATTCAGTATTACCTTATGGTCGTCTGGAGTATTATTGTTTTCGAATCAATTTTTCAATTTTTTCTCGTGTAACTTGAATTAAATTTTATTTCCTGAATTGCTAGCACGAGTATAGCAGCGGAAAGTTATTGAAAGAAAAATAACGAACAAAAGGATGAGAGAACCAAATTTCACGTTTACACACAGCACGATTATATCCAAGCATGATAAACTATAAGATATCTGTAATAAATGATTGAAATTCGACGTTTGAAAAAATCTTTCAAAAAAGGAAAAAATAAATGACATTCAGAAGTTACAAACTGTTCTCTTACATTACATGTTTCTGTGAAATTTACTTTCAAATTAAATTTGAAACTACGAATGGATTGTATTTTAAAACTACGTATTTTAAAGAATTCATGAATTATTTGTAAAATATCGTGCAATTCGTACGTTTTCTTTTTCAAATCTACATAAGTCTATTCTGAAACGTAAAATCTGTAAGAATTCAGTATCCTTGAGATTGGAATATGGTTTTGGAATGAAAAAAATTAAATAAAAAGAACATAAATAATAAAATAAAATGATTTAGATTTCGAAAATAAATTGAAATAGAAAACTTTAATGGTTTCGTTTGAACGATGGAAAGATATGTAAGGTAAAAAGGGGAGAAAAGTTACATTATTTGAATGAAAGATATCGAGATCGAGAGATTCAAATGCTATTCACAACGAGATATGCGTTAAGTTTGACCCAAGACTTTGGTAACTAATTATACGGGTGTATTAGATAGAGATACAACAATTTTAGTATGAAATGCATTCGTGTTATTGATTGACGATGAAACAAGCAAGTTCATTCTTCAAAAAGTTAATTTTGAAACAACGCCATCCTTATACATTTTCATTTGTTCTTCTATCCAAGGAATGAATCTGGGAACGTTGGCGTAAATGCCTGGTAAATGAGGATGAGCACATTTAATTCCCCAGCTAACAATTCCTCCGACGAACCATCTATTGGGTTGGTTTTGATATTGACATAGCAACGGTCCACCGGAATCGCCCTATAATAATCATCATTATTATCACGAGTAAATCTATTAATTATCAATCGATGATTATAAATTAAATCCTCGGCATGAGAGTAACATTTACAGAAGAGAAAAAAGATCACCTGGCATGCGTCTTTACCACCATGTTCGTATCCGGCGCAAATCATTCCAGGAGAAACCTTAAGATCACGTTGACGAAACCAAAAATTGCACAAGGTTCGATTTAGAATGGGTACTTCTACTTCATGAACAGTCGGTTCGTAATCAGAAGCTAGCCATATAAGTAAATGCGCAAGTAAGCGCAGAGAAATTAATTTAAAACGTTATTTGAAATTTTTATAACTTTCAATTATAATCATAAGAACGCATACCTTCATTATCTTCCTTTTTACCCCATCCAATGACCGTACAATTACGAGGAGGATCCAACGTAGTAGTCGAATTAGGCATACAAACTGGTAATAAATGGTCGTGAAATTGCACAGGTTTTTCGAGCTAATTCAATAACAAAAAGGATTAAATAACGAATGATAAATATAATAGTGAATTGACTGATTCTACAAGTGCGTATCTGCAGTAGTTACTTGGAACAATGCGATGTCGTTATCGTGAGGTACTCCGATGTTATATTCCGGATGAGGAATAACTCGTTTAACTTTCAATTTTTGTCCAAAATACGAATGCGACGATCTTCTAGTCATACCAAGCTGAATGGTCCAATCGACAGGCGGATGCGATAAATTGAAACTGAAAGAAACTTACACATTAGTACAAGAAAGCAAAAGTAAATGTATTTGATTGTAACAGAGCTTCATTGTAAGGTATTTAGTTTGTTGTTTTATTTTTTTCTATTGAATTGAAAAATAGAAAAATATATTCATTCTTTCATCAATCGCTTATACTTACTGTCCAATGCAATGAGCAGCAGACATGACCCATTGATCACTGATAAGAACTCCGGCGCAATAAAATATCTCCATTGGACCTCCTAAGATGGCTGCTAAAAAAGGCCAATCTCCAGGACTCGAAGGAACACCGCCAATAATTCTGGTAGTTAGTTCTCCTAACGGTTCTTTTCTCAATCCACATTCTAAATACATTCCAACAAATCGCGTGCTCATTAAACTCGTTAGAAAATTCAATTTTATCGCTTACGTACGTATCCCTAAATGAAAAGAATATAATTTTAAAATCCATGTAAAAAATAGAGACGAGTTCATTGAACGATCGAATCGTGCGATTTAGTAAGTATACACCATAGAATATAATAAAAAATGAATAATTAAAAGTAAAAAAGGGGTGTAAAAGCGTGCCACGTTGCATATACTAAAGTGCAAAAAAAAGTGCATTTAATAAAATGGCACAAACCCTGTTTCACGTTTGTTTCAAGGCTGTAAAGAAACAAAACGTATGCATATTAATGGTACAAGATAGGTACACACTATGGAGCTAGGACAACAATCAGAGTGGCTACGAATTACACGTAGGTAGCCCACGTCGCGTAGAGAGATGATAAACGAAAAAAAAAAAAAAAAAAAAAAAAAAAAAAAAACAGGGGTAAGAAAAAGATAAAAGATGAAAACGAATGCTTACCATATGAAGAACAAAGGGCTTTTACATTCGGATAATGGCCATTGTTTTGGCAACTTTTCAGATCGTGAAATAACTTTATTTGATTTGTCTTCTTGTTTTCTTTGTTATACTGAATGTATTTGATTTGAGAGGTGTCGCTTTTGTTTTGGAAATAAGCGTAACTCGAATGCCTAATAAAAGCCATGTACGAGGTTAAAATATTCTCATAATCGAACACGTAGATCGTATCGAGCTAGGTTTTGCGAATAATTCGCCAGATGACGTTTTTCTCTTACTTGTATCCCAGTAATTCGCAGACCAACTGCGGTGAATTTTGCGTGTCCCATTCGGTTATGCAAGCTGTTCTGAATGCTTTGTCTTCGGCCACGAATACTTCAACGATGCCTTCTCCTATGTTACCCATTTGCTTGTCCAAACGTACTGTGTAGAAGGTCGTAATATTTTTTTAGTTATCGTACATTTGTAATAATTATTTGTGGGATCACGATGAGATTAAAACGTACCACAGTTACGTTCGTCTTGGCCCCAAGGACAATTCAGAATTCCATCGCAGATGTGAGTGGTAGCTATGCACTGTCCCATGCCGCAATGCAATCGACCTGCGGATGAAAAAATACTAGTAAATTAGACTCACACCGGGTCGGCTCGATGTTCAGGAGTTATTGCCATACCTGAACAGTATTTTATTCATTACCTGGACATTGTGTGCAATTAAGTTCATCTGTTTTATCTTCGCAGTCTATATGCCCATCGCACCTCCAATCCAATGGTATACATCTGCGTTCGTCACATTTATATCCACCAGCACAGACTAAACAACAAAACAAGCAATGAAATCAATGGCTTGTAGCTTATACTACGTTGAGTGAACAGCCTAGGTGTCTATTATATTAAATTATTGGTCGCATAACCTACCAACTTTACGTTCTTCTTCTTCGTGTCTCTTCATTTCTTCACGACCAACACAATCTTCGGTGCTATTAGATAATGGAAACCAAGAGCAGTTAACTTTTTCTGGAAACTGAAGTCCAAATACTTCCAAAAATATGCCACATCTTCTATGCGTTTCTGTATAATTTCATTGATGCAAAGTGTTAATTAAATTTAAGCTTAATAATTTCGTTTTATATTTTTTACAAAATCTTAACAAAAGCAAATCATTCATTGCAACACGTTGTTTTTTTCCTAAATCATTGGTAAAGGTTGAGATTGGTTTTGAAGTGAAATGTTGACCAAAACACATACATCTAGGATCCTTGCATGCCAAATTTCACAAAAGATAGTGCAGGACAACCTTGAAATACTGCAAAAATTGCCAGAAAAACTATATGAACCTAAGTTAAACAAAAGCCATTTGGGAGTACAGGGGTTTGTAAGGGGATGAGTTGAGACTGAAGAATATAAACTCCCAGCAGGCGCATACAAACCTTTGATAAATTTAATTGCTAAATTTCAGGCGCATAACTCAATTTGGAATTGAGATATGCAAGGAAAAGCTCTTTTTTAGAGTCAAAAAGGGGGAAATCCCCATATCTCTGTGATTTTTGTAATTATTGAACTAAACAAATGGTTTCCTAATCAGCTTTGCGGGTAGTAAGGGTTCAATGGAGCTAAAAAGTCGAAACCCCCAAAGGCACATCAAGGGTCTATACAGACGGGACATTACTAAATTGAAATTCCTAGCACAATTTGGAGGGGAGTTATACGAGGAATAAACTCTAAAAATTAGAAAAAACGTCCAAAAAACCATATATTTGGGGCTGTTTAGAGGTGAAATGGAGCTGACAGTCGAGACCTCCAAAAGGCACATCTTAGACTCCTACTAAAAGAGCATAACTAATTTCAGGTTTCTAGCTTAATTTGGAGGGGAGTTATGCGAGGAACAAACTCACGATACTCAAAAGATGAGAAAACCCGATCGAAAAATCAGTTTTTTGGGGCTGTGAGGGGGTGCAATAGAGCTAAAAAGCCGGAACACTCAAAAGGCATATTTAGGGCTCCAATTGAATGCACATGCCAAATTTTAACTTCCTAACTGAATTTGGTGAGCCGATAGGGGAGGAACTGGCCCTTTTTAAAGTCAAGGGGAGGGGGAGGACTCCCATATCTCCTCTCCTAATTGGCTTAAGAGATTGATTTTTGAATTAGGTTGTACAACTTTTGGTTCTCTATATATTTGCCCCAAAAAAGGGCTATTTTTGCGTTTTTGGCCTCTTAGCACCCCCTCCCCCAAAATGGGTCAAAATTTAATTTTGACCAAAGGTCATTCGCACGCAGATATATCTAATCCGCTGCTAAACTGAGCCGATTCACGGAATTGGAGCGAGTTTGGCCGGTATCAAGCGGAGTAAATGATTTTAATGTTCGGGGGAAAAAAATAAAAATAAATATCTGACATGGCTAAAAATTGTCTTAATGGTTTTCTAGAACCACAAAACGAAGTTTGTTAATATCCCTCTCCACCCTCCGTATTCGCTGTTGGTCGATAGGCTGTAATAGTTTGGTTTTCATTGACAATATGGCATAAAAAATCAGGCTAAAAATGAAAAAGTTAAAAAAAATAAAACAAATTAAAAAGATTAAAAAATAGAAAAAATAAAGTTAAAAAAATAAAAAATAAAAAAAATTTAAAAAATAATAAAGTTGAAATAGTAAAAATGAATAAGTATCTGACACGGCCAAAAATGATCTCAATGATCTTCTACGATCCCAAAACAGATTTCGTTGATACTCTCCTCTCTATTTACAGAAAATCAATCTAAAAATGGTAAAAATCACCCAAAAAATTATTTTTCGATGCTATGAATGGATGCAATGGGATTAAAAAGTCAAAACCTCCAAAAAGACAAATGAACAATCCTTACCGAATCTGCATAGCAAATTTTAACCCTCACAGCTGAAACTTAGAGAGGCGATATGTGTGTACAATATCCTCGAATATGATAAAAACCAAACCTAACCAATCAAAAATCACTTTTCCAAAGTTATAAAGTGGTATGATTGAGTATGTAAGTCAAAACTGTTCAGAACTTTCTGCTAAATCTACATGCTAAATTTTACAGCTCAATTTCATAGGAGTGGGGAGGGGGAATGCGGCGAATCAACTTTTTTAATATCTAAAAGAGGAAACTTCCTCAGATAACCTCTCCAGATTGACATAGAAAACTAATTTTTTGGTTATATTATAACATGTCTCACTCAATATGGTCTTCCGTGACCCTTAAAGGCAGATTTTAAACTCTTTTTCTTCTCGCCCACTCCTTCTCATATCTCGTGTATCCGTTGGTTATCTTTGACAATATAACAGAAAATCGAGTTGACAATATAACAGAAAATCGAGCTAAAAAACTCAATTATTTCGAGTCGCTGCCCTTTCGAAATAAAACTTGTCTTCTATACAGAAAAAAAGTCGAACCACATCGGCTATGGTGAGGTGAGGTACGGAAATCAATTGAAATCATTTTTTCCTAATCTTTTCAAGCCTGAAAAATCAATTGAATGACTATTCGGGAAAAGCTAAAATTTTGTTTGTGTGGAACAAAACTTTCAATGTTGTCGATATTTTATTGCTAAACCACTCGCAACCTCCTTTGTATGCTAATTCAGTACATTAAAAATACACATAATATAATCGAAAAAAGAAACTTTCCAACGATAAAATAAAAATAAACATTTTAAGTACAGTTCGCCGAATTTCGGCTTAGAGCTATAATTACAGATAGTACTAGCGGTCTGCCACGTATTTGTAAAGGTATTACCTACACAGGTAATTTTGTTTCACACATTACTCGAATCAATTGTCCATAGGTAATATGCACTTGGTACAAAGTAAATCTCAGGATTACCTGAACATAAACTCTCACACGGTCTGACTGGTAATCCATTTAAACCACATTTCGGTGAATATAATGAGCACAAGTACAACGATGCTAATTTGTAACAACGAACGTTGGTTATGGCTTCGAAAGCGTCTAATTCCTGTAAAATGCAACACCATCGTCGTAATACCTTCGATCGTACGAGTGAACTAAATGGTCAACTTAGATATGAAATGCGATTCTTACTATATCAGTTTCACGTTCTCCGATGTTGAAAAAATTCGGCAACGTTGTATGGTTGTAAGTTATACGATTCATCAAGCAAAAATGAGTTGTTAAAGGGGAGCAATAATAACCTGCCGAATAAAAACGTAATCATTATTATTATCAGTTATGCTGCAAAATCATCTAATCGTACACACAAAACATAAGTCAAGTACGTGTATTGACTTTCACTGATTTGTAAGTAGGTAGAGGTACCTACTTTGCAGAAACTTATAGAAGCTTACTGCCACACGTCAAATAAGTTTGAATTCCGTTGAGATGAGATTCTAAACTAATCTATAAATATGTACGTATGAAATATCTATATAAAATTGAAGATCTTCTTACCATATTCATTAACAGCGTGATGATAATCGGCGTAGTAGTTATTAGCTGGTCGCTGTGAAATATTGTGTAAATTTATGGTGGTGTAATTTATATATTTTACCGTCGTTACCGCAGGATAGGCTGTAAAAAAAAAATAATAAATAACCTTCAAAAGAACGTTAGATGAAAAAAAAAATAATAATAATAAAATAACTCCTTTTCTTTTAGTTGTTGAAATTTAGGATTATCCTTCAGGGTCAAAGTGTTGAGCTTTTTCCCTTAATTATTTATTTCGAATTAAGGGAAAAGAGTAGGCGAGAAATTCTTTTTTTTTTTCAAGACTTTCGCTGTGACCGTATTTATAAGTATTGTAAATTTATTAGTATTACGAAGCTTCAATTTGGCTGATTTTTGCAAACGTAGGTATCGCACCTCGAGTAAAAATTCTCCAACAAAAAATTTTACGTCCCTCAAGTGTCATTGAGGTGCTGCATGATATTTTTCGATATTGCTCATATTTAAGAGAGAACAGTGTGTCCTAGAGAAAGTTTACAGATGTTTGCGAGGAAGCAAAATTACAATCGGTGTCGACAGTTTGTGAGATAATCGACATTTTTGTATTTATGAAAAAAAGCAAAAAAAAAAACGATTAAAAAAATTATCAAATTCCAAATGCAACAGTTTTTTAAAACAATGCATTGTGCAATAGCATAAGGGGAAAAAATGTCAAAATTGTGAGAAAGAAACTCGAAAATTTTTTACATCTTGATGGGAAATTTCATCACCTTATGCGGGAAAATGGAAATGGACTAGATTAAGCAATGTAAGGCTCAAAATATTTCCAATTTGTGTTTGCACGTGTTCTTAATTTTTTTGGGAAAAAAAAACTTCTGATGATAGAGATGTGCCGATTGTAGACCCGAATTCAGCACGAAAAACAATTCCAGGATCATCTATTTTCGTTCAGAAATGTCCTACAAATTGCAGTTTTATATATTTTTCAAGTAAAAATTCGTTTTTTTCATGAAATTGTAGAGTGAAAGAATAATTTCAAGGATTTATTCAAATTTACCTCGAAAAACACGATTATAATTCTTAATTCTGAGTTCTTAAAAGTAGAAAAAGCCCATTTGCTCCGTTACAAATCAGTTTTAAGCAACCTTTTACCATGTTTTAGGTTCATTTTCTTGTTTTATTATAACTTTTTTTATGTATTTCGTTAGATTTTCTGTAACTGTGAACGTTTTTGACATTTTCTCCGTTTTGGACAATTTCTCACGACTCATTTTCTTTTTATTTTAGATAATTTTTTTCATTTTTTTATGATTTTTCATATTTTTTGAAAACATTATTATACCTTTATTTTCAAACATTTTTATGCTAAAATGCTCGGTATTCAACATTTGATATGAAATTAATTCATCAATGAGGAAAAAATGCTGAAAAATGGATGCAAATTAACGTAAAATATGCAAAATTTGATGAAAATTATTGAAAATTAGGTAAAAAATTGACTAAAATGTTTAAAAAATGGTGGAAATTAATCGAAAATCAGGAGAAAAAAATGTTGAAAAATCTGTGTAAATTGATTAAAATTCGTTAAAAATCATTGAAAATTAAGTAAAAAATGAACAAAAATAACTAAAAAATGCAGAAAATTGATCAAATATTACAAACAATGTTGAAAAATATGTGAAAATTGACTTGAAATATGAAAAAAATCGTTATAAATCAGGTAAATTTGGATTAAAAATTCAAATCACGAAAAACAGCTGGAAAATTGGGATAAATGAACAAAACATTGTAAGAAATCATTGAAAATTGAGTAAAAAATTAATAATAACAATTAAAAAGTACAAAAAATTGATTAAAATCATGAAAAACCGTTGAAAATTGTTAAAAATCATCGAAATTTGGGTAAAATTTTCCATAATTTTTAATCATTTTTGTTCATCTTACCGATTTTTCAACATTTTTTCAAGATTTTTGATGGATTTTTTGCAGTTTATATCTATTTTTATCAATTTTTACTCAGTTTTCACCAATCTTTCAACACTTTTTTGTAATTTTAGATCTATTTTCGGCATTTTTACACTTTTTTTACCCAAATTTCTATAATTTTTATTCATTTTTTTCCGATTTTTGGTCAATTTTCTTTATTTTTAACGCCATTTTGATGATTTTTTCAGATTTTAAGTCTATTTTCACTAATTTTTTAACGGTTTTTCATAATTTTTTATCAATGTTCTGCACTTTTTATACATTTTTGTAAATTTTTACTCAATATTCAACGATTTTTTAGACCTTTCAATCAATTTTTATTTATTTTTCATTCAGCATTATAAAATTTTTTTTCTCGACTTTTTACCCAATTTTCAATAGTTTTTAACGAATTTTTTCATATTTAACTCAGTTTTTACACATTTTCTGCATTTTTAACACAGTTTTGTCCAATTTTTATCCAAATTTTAATAATTTTTAACGCCTTTTTACTCAAATTTCAATGATTTTTTAATTTTTTTTCCATATTTTAGGTCAATTTTCACATATTTTTCAACATTTTTTTGTGATTTTTAATCAATTGTTTTCATTTTAACGCATTTTTGTCAAATTTTTAACAAAATTCCTATGTTTTCTAATGACTTTTTTCATATTTTTCAACAATCTTGACTCAATTTTTAACAATTTTTCAGGATTTTTGATCAATTTTTTGCTTTTTTTAATTGTTTTTCTTAATTTTTTACTCAATTTTTAATGATTTCTAACAATTTTTTGTTCAATTATCCCGATTTTCCAGCTGTTTTTCGTGAGTTTTAATCAATTTTCTGCATTTTTTATTTATTTTTGTTCATTTTTTTACTTAATTTTCTATGATTTAACGAATTTTAATCAATTTACATAGATTTCTCAACATGTTTTTTTCATGATTTTTGTTGAATTTATAGCACTTTTTAGCAACATTTTCCACCTTTTTTGCTCAATTTTCAACAGTTGTTTACAATATCTTTTCATATTTTAGGCTAACTTTTAGCCTGATTTTTTATGTCATATTGTCAATGAACACCAGGCTATTACAGTCTATCGACAAACAACGGATGAGCGGGTGGGGGGATATTAACAAAATCCGTTTAGGGGTCTTAGAAGACCATTGAGATGATTTTTAGTCATGTCAAATAATTATTTTTGTTTTTTTTTTCGAACATTAAAATTATGTACTCCGCTCGGTATCGATCAAAATCGTTCCAATTCGGCCAATCGGCTCAGTTTGGCGACAGATTAGATATATACGAGTGGGATGGGGAGGGGGTGCTGAGGAGTCAAAAACGCAAAATTGCCCTTCTTTGGCCAATTAATAGAGAATTTAAAATTGCATTACATATCCAAAAATCAACTTCATAAGTCACTTAGGAGGGAAGATATGGTTGTTAACCCCCTCTCCAACCCTGGAAAAGGACTGTTCCTCCTCTATTCGCTCACAAGAATGAGCTGGGGAGTTGAAATTTGATATGTACATTTAGTAGGGACTCTAAATGTGCCTTTATCTGATTTGATTGTGTTGGTTTGAAAAAGTTTTGCATAGTTCCTATTAACTTTTCTGGGTGAGCTTTTTTTCGACAATTTTTCATTAATTTTGGTAACGTTTTTGTACTCTTAGGGTACATAACCTGGATTATTTTCAAACAGGTTTTTTTTTTCAATTTCTAGTCACATTTTTTTATTTTATATTCTTTTTGCTCAACTCGAATTTGAAATCAGGATCTCTTTTTATTTAGGTACAGAACAGTTTTGAAATTAAATTTCATTTTCATTTTCAGTTTTCTGTTTTTGATGTTCATCTGTTTAGTTTTAGTTTCAATTTCAGTTTCTAAATATTTCCTATAATTTTTGCCCTTCAGTTTCAGCTTTATATTTTCGAAACCTCAGTTCTAGTTATTTTTTTTCAATTTTTCATTTCAGTTTCAGTTTTTGCAGCTCTAGCAACACCAAAGTTTTAGGTAAAATAAGAAGACGATCACGCACGAATACAGCAGTATTTCTTTACAGCTTTGAGAGAAATTTCAGGCCCCTCAACAATAGATAGGTTTATTAGACATTCCTGTCCAACTTTAATTAACATGCTGTGTTTTTGTTAGGTGGAATAATTTTCGAACCATCTACTTACAGGAGCCTACCCCAGCGATTTGAAGAATGTACTTGGATATTTTATTTCCAACGTAAATTTTTCCCATATTAAAAACGCCTTTCCGTAGGTCGTTGAAAATATTCGTTACATGTAAATCACGTCAAGATCACATAATTTCCCAACTGACTCCTCTAATATTGCCTAAAAAAAAATTCTAGCGTCAGATTTCTCACCAATGAATATTAGGTAAGCTCCTTTTTCGAAAAAAAAAAAACAAAACAAAAAAATTTCTTTTAAAAATCCACGCTCGTGTCGTTTGTCGACGTGAAAGGGTTCAAAGCGCACAATATTAAGGTTTCAGAATACAGGCACCAAAGAGGCAGCACCTTTTTGTTTGAAAAAAAAAATGTCGTTTTACCTCTGGCTTCGTTGTTTTTGTTGGAACATTACAAGTAGAAGGTCAAGGTGACAGGGGGTTTTAGTAGTATTATTTTTTATTTACCCACGTTTCGGTAGTTTTAACAAAACTCAACTTCCCCTACAAGAATATTTCGATTCGACGGCGAGGAAAATGTCAAATTCAAACTTGGTACCACGAAATTATTTACGAGCACGTTTTCCACTACGAAGGCCACCATCATCGCAAAATCAGCGGTAACATATTTGAAAAAATAAAATAAAAATAAACAAATTTTCTCTTTTCAAAAAAAAAAAAAAAATGGTTCACAGATACTTCGTTTTGTCAAGTCGAAGGTCATCACCAAACACCAATACGAGTGGTAACGTAAGTACAGAAATTACGCGTTATTGAAAAACACGAGCTCGTATAAAAATCAACACTCCAATACGTATACCTACAACTACAATGTACACACTACGTATAGCTGTAGAAGACAAGCGAGTGCAAAAAAAAATATATATATAAGGTAATGGCCGTTGTTACCAGAGTATAAATAACGTAAAAACAATTTACAATAATTGAAGCTTTTATTACAGAACCCTTGTCAAGATTTCAAATGAATTCGTTCTTCGGCAGAATACCAGTATCCCTGGGTAACATTGGCTGTCAGTTTTTATTAAGAAAGGCAACGCCATGCCAATGGTATAGGTTTCGATACGCTTCGCGAAACGTACCGTACAATTCTCTTAAGAATTGCCCACATCCACGTATAAGGCCGATGTGTCGTCGAATTGGCCGCATTAGCTGTACCCGTTTCCTACTGTTGCACTGTTCTCTTCGTCGTCGTAGTCGTAATTTTTTATAACCAATTGACGAACTAATAGCAACGCAGAGCGCGGTGCGGAATTTTCTCGTATATATTTTTTTCCCTCCTTTGCTGATTAGGTTGTGTGCGAAAAGAAAAACAGGCTCTTTTTCGACAGTAAACTATACACGTATTTGCTACTGGGTGTGCGGAAAATTTCAACAGTAAAACGCCTTCTATCCAATACGTAGGCAATTTGTACGCAATTCGTGTAAGATAATTTATCAATCGTCCAAATGGAAGGAAGTTTCAACACGAATGATTACTTGATTTGATTTAATTTAATGATGAGAGAACGAATAGTATTGTTGGTCATTTTATTTAATGAGAAGTTTCCCCAATTGTGTATGTTGTAGCGTACCCCAGTTCTATGTGAGATGTACTATTGTACCGAGGAAGACTCCAAGGCGTTCATCTGATCAGTTGAACCAGTCAGATATTCAATAAATTTTGCTTTTTGACAGATCAATCACATTCGGTCTGATTTTTTTCATTATATTGTTTAAAAAAATTAGCCCCTGATTAGGACCTGCAGAGGGTCCGACACTGAAACTAAGTTTATATTCGTATTCAGACGGTTCGACTAATGTGAAAACGACACCAATATCATCAACCTATCTATAACCAAAAAATAGGGCGAGGGTGCTATTTTGGGGCGCTTAGGGGCTCGATAAATTTTTTACGTCTTGCCTACAGTTTTCTATAGATCCAAGCAACAAATGTACCAAAAAATGAATTTGTTCCATCGATAATCAATTTTTTCGAACATTTCGCCATTTACCCCCATATTAAAAGTTCTTTCAAATTTTCACTACAGCGCACGCTCGTAAAAATTTTGAAAAAAATATATGTAATGTAGGAGTTTAATATACATTTTAAAAACATGATTTTTTTTAAATTTTACAAAATCGTTATCTAAACTGAAAAAAATAAAGAAAGTTGAAAATAGTCATCTAGGGTAAATATTATGATGAGGGGGGGAGGCTTGTTGGTTTTTTCAAAGATTCCTCTCATTAGTGTCTACAACATACTGAAAAATTACAAAAATCCATTCATTAACGTTTTCAAAAAAAATTATAATACATGTTTTTCAATTAAAGTCCCCCCCCCTCGAGAACTGGTAGCGTTGGAGGTCCAAAACTTCGGTCAAGGATGTTTCATGGTGGTACCCACCAACCACCAAAGTATAATCCCGAAATCTCTCCGGGGCAAATTTAACGTGTTTATCCACCACCTGCTTTTGTAGTTAACTTACTTTTATTCTTTTGCAATGACTAATATCATTTACCTGACTCAATGTTGAACAAAAACCACTCAAATTAGACCAGTAGGCTTAGATTGACGGTGGATTACATATTACTCGATTCAGGATGTTGTGGGAGTGGATGTCCAAAATAAGGCGAACGAAGCATCAAATCATGTACTACATTTGTGATACATGGAAAATTTAATTCTTCTCTTCACTAGGTAAGTTTTACATAGAAGTTTTTCTACCTGTGGAACACCCTGTATAAGCGGGGATGACCTGAATCTAAATTCAGCCATGTTAAAAATTTAGGAAGGGTGGTGGCTGAGAGCAGAATCGTAAACAGTGTTTGTTAATGAACAACTCGATTGAGGATTAAAAAGAAGTTGGTACAACACGCTTAAAGATCAATTTTCTACTTACATTCCGTTCTTTTTAAGCCTGAAAAATTGCTTACTCACATAATCCCTTTCTCTCCATGAGAAAAAAACTGTAATTTGATATGCACATAGATTTAGCGGATAAACTGGACATGCTCGGGCATAGGGGGAAGAGAGTCTGAAATTTTCACTCCTCTTGCACTCCCTTTCAATCTCTGATAAGCTGGTTTTTGAGGTTTATTTCACAATCGAAAGATATTTAATAGCATATTCTACAAGTGACCTGTCAACAATTGACCATCAAAATCTGGAATCTCAACTCTTGATGGTCCAAATCCATGAACTGACCATCAATAGTTAATGTCAACTGTGGACTATAAAGAGTTGACTATCAATTGTGGACCTTAAAGATCTGGACTGCCAACAGTTGACTATCAATATTCGGACTATCAACATCTTGAATGTCAACTCAGATGTTGAGAAAATAAATTGTGATGCAAGGCATCATAGCATTGTTTAGATTTTGGCAGCTTGGATGTTGATGGCTTTAACATTGATGGTCAATTGTTCTCAGCTGTTAATTTCTGGATTGTCAACAGTTGGATTATGTTAGACAAAAAAGTGAAATTATATGAAAAAAGTGCTAAGTAAATTTACAAATTCCTAATGCTGAGAAGAAATCACGAATTTTTTAAAGTTATATGTCATTTCAAATGAAATTTGAACTTCTGCTGGAACCGGTGAAGTGATAACAAAGAATTTTGAAAATTTCTTTAGCTTTTTTTTCTTAACATTCAAGATGACATTCAAAATGTCAATAGTCCGGACATTAATGGTGATGGCAACTGTCCGCAGTCTGGGCCTTGATGGTCCAATTTTGACAGTCCACAGTTGACTATCAACTACTGATGGATTTAGACTATCAAGAGATGATGGGTATTGCTAGTCCGCTATTGTTGGTCAACTCTTGACAGTCCACTGCTGACCACCAACTCTAATGATCAAGTGTTGGCAAATCTAGACCATCAACAGTTGGATTATGTTTGACGAAAAAGTTGAGCATTATAAAAAAAAAAAGAAAACGCTGAGCAGATTCTCAAAATTCTGAATGTTAAAAAACATTACCGATTAAATTTGAATTAATGCTGGAGTAGGGGGAATTAAAATGCTCACAGGCTTAGGATTATATTGTCTCGGGTTCATTGGATGATATTCAATTGAGTTATATCAAATATTTTTCTTATTTTTCAAGTTTGTTTCCTCACACATTTCCCTTTTATATTGAGCAAGCCTGGAAGTTTGGTGAGGTCCTACATGAGCCGTTTGCGGTTTCGATTATTCAACCTTATTGCAACCCCTTACAGCCTCCCAAAATGGTATTTTGGATAGTTTTTCTTTATTTTTAAGTTGGCCCTTCTCACATCTCGCCTCCAAATTTGGTAGGCAGATTTAGTGGGTATCTTAGATGTGCTTTGAGGGGAGGATCTGATTTTTCATATACATTAAACGCAGTTTTTTTGTCAGTTTTCCTCATTTTTTGATTTTGTTTCACGCATATCTCCCCTCCAAATTCACCTAGTAAGTTGAAATTTGATATGTAGATTTAGTAGAGGTCCTCAATCAGCCTTTTAAAGTTCAGATTCTCCGTCTTGTAGCAACGCTTAACACGTGCAAAAAAAGTAGTTTTTTGGTTGGCTTTTCTTATTTTTCTAAGATTTTGGGAGGTTTTTCTCACTTCCATCTATTGGAAAATTCTTTTTCAATTGAGGTTCTTCTTTCCGATAATTATGTAAATCATTCTTATGTTAATAGAATATTACTCAACTTGTTCTTCGTTTTGTTTTGTAAATTTTTGAGCGATTTTAGAATTTTTCAAGTTGGTTCTTGGCCAAGTGTAAACTGAAATTGAACTAGGAGGTTGACATTTTGCACATAGATTTAATAGATGCTAATAGCTTCACGGATGATTACTTATTACTTTGAAAAGAGTAAAATTCAAAAAAATGCTTTCAATTTCATTTTTTTCAGACATTGCACAGTATTTCTGGTAGCTATTTGTACTCTGATCCGAAAAAGACAACTTCCATCAAATAGAATGTGTTCAACAAGTTGTCTAAATTCAATCCGAAAAAAATAATTGTCTGTTATAATTAAACAGGTAATTCATGCAAGCCTGGAATATAATAAATCGCCTTGATAACATTTTCAAGGCGTTTAATAACCCTTACAAAGGACCTGCGGAGTACTTCTCCTCCCCCTCCTCCAAAATTCAACAACACCAACAATAACGAAAAGGAGGAAAAACTTCATTAAAAATGAATGACCGTCGCGGGCGGCAAAAATAATAATAATAAAGTAAATTCGTCGCAATGCAAAAACGCGACCGGTGTCTGGCACATGATAATGGAGGGTGCACCACCCCAACGAAATGAAAATCTCGCCCTTTGCGAGAAATATAGCAGAAAAGAAGGTTGATTTCTTTGAGATACGCGTATCTACTTCAATAGTGAAAACGGAAACATAATTTTCTTACCTCTGAAGTAACAAGCCAAAGCTCCAGCCACCGCTAGTAAGACAATTACGTTGATCACGATTTGCACAAATTGAAATTTTAATTGGCTTCTGGAAAAATAAGATGTACCTTTTTCTCTTCTAATTACCTGCCAAAATAACAGAAATAAATGAAAAAAACAATTTCTTCGCCAAGGATGCGGAGCGTCGCTGATAAATCATTCAAAAAGAAACGAGAAAACGAATTTTCATCTGAAATTAATACGCCTTCGCCGTGTTGTAAGTATTTGGATGGCTATAAATCCTATTAATATTTTTTTTATTGCATTTTTTTTTATATATATATTTTTTCCTCTATTCAAATTATCCCCCACGAAAATGATTTCTTTTTCGTTTGATATGCCAAATACGATTACAAAATTTAAACCTCGTTCATTTCTTCTTTGGTTCTTTTTGAACAATTTTTTTCACTACGTAATATGAAAATTTTCCTAGGTACCTACGCGAAGTAAATTCAATCAGAATATTTACGAATGTATTTTACTTTTAGTTATTTATTTATTTATATATTTTTTTTTTTCGAGGGGGGTATACTTACCTAGTTACCAAACGGAAGATAAAAATAAACAGGGAAAAAAATACCCGTCTAACGATAAAAGATAACTAATTTTTATAATGTACAAGAAAACACGAAAAAGAAGTAAATGAAATAAAAGAAAGAGAAAAATAGCAATTTGATTAGAACGTTAAGGGAAAAAATGTAAATTTCAATAAGTAAATTTTTCAAAAAGAAGATAAATGAAGGTCGTTAAAATTTTTCATTTCTTTTTTTCTTACAAAGGAATAAAGGTTTCGTTTTTTTTTTTGTAGTTAGGTAGCTAACAGCTAAGGTACTAGGTAAATAGGTAAATACTAAATTAATGAAATAAAATTGCTTCGTCTTTATTTTTTTACCTTCCTTTCTTTAGGTTTTATTTTATTGTACCTGCATATACCGCAGGAAAAAAAGAATCGATTTTGAAATAAAAACTTTTTTTTCGACGGAAATAAATATACGAAAGGCGTATAGAATTAAATAATAGCATACGCGATAATTTACCTTATGTTGATAGGGTAGATTGGCTCCTTGCTGATAATCGACGACAGTTTGCAGTCCGCCGGGCGTAGATTGGCTTTTGGTGAGATCGGGAGGCGATAATATTTTATTATCTTTAGGCATTGCGAATTCGTTAATATCGGAGAAAAGCTTATCGGTGATAAATTTACGTTTCGAGTGTCGATTGGTCGAGTGAGTTTTAACCTTAGGCAGTAGCGGACTCTCTAAGGACCTAATTAAATAGCTAGGCGAAGACGTTTGGCTGATACCGCCGTCACTACACGATAAGGTCGAATCGTGTCTGACGGACATTTTAGAAATGCTGCCGAAATTCGGAGAATCGGCGTCGTCGATGACCTGATTCGTGTACGTGTGTATCGGCGGAGGTATCTTTTTGCCGCTTTTCCTTCGTACGCTGGAAAACGTCTCGGCGGAATCGTCCGCATTCGCGCTGGTAGGCGTTTGAACCTTGGGAAACTTGAAGTATCCTTCGTCGGCGTTGGATTTATTTTGCAGGCTGTTGAACAGCGCGGCATTCTGAAGCGGAGTTAAAGTCTTCACTTCGGTAAAGGCGCCATTTTGTAGTTTTTGCTGTTGTTGCGCGTCGGTTCGTTGATGAAGTTTAATACCAGCAGCGACGATGGCAGTTTGATCACAGTTTTCGGCCAGCGGCGGATCCTTCACTTCGGCTACCGGATGCGTACGCGAGAACGAGCCTCTTTTCGATGTGGACTGAGGCGGAGGTGGAAGTTTCACCGGAATGTTGGCCGGAACGTTGGTCGTCGTGGAAGTTGAAGTGTCGGAGGCGGCTACGGATATTGATGAGATTGACGTGGTTGTTGATGGCGGTGATGTTGGTGTGAAATTGTTGCTGATGGTGGAGCTGGTATTTTTACCGAATGCAGCCGCCGGACTGTCGTCTGGCTTCTTGATGATGTTTTTACGTTCCGGAATGGCTGGCGCTTTTTGGACGCGGGCTGGTACTGGTGGCGGTACCGGACTGATTTGCTGAAATCGAAAAGCAACGTTCGGTTTACAAATGATTTGTTTTAGCGTAGCAGATTCTACCGATCATAGAGTGCCTCAGTGAACACCGTTGGCCCACGTTAAGAGCTATGGAGCACGAAATAATAGGACATGGTAGCGTGTTTTGATAGACTTTGGAATTTTAATCAAGAGGTAAAGATTGCGTAGAGTTTAGCTCAAGAGATGAAAATATTCTTGAACTAGTTCTACAAAGCAATCTTTCATATTTGTCTTTAGAAATTCATTAGAGAATTTCTGGAACATGTTTCCAAAGATATTCTTTAGAACTTCACTCGAGAAATACGAATGCTCTAGAATTGATTATGGTCTTAAACTAGGCTCTAGAGATAAATGCGATCATCGACATGGCTGTAGAGATAATCTATAAAATTTCCCCGCCGAAGATATCAAAGAGCGCAGAGCTCAAGAAATGAAACTATTCTTAAACTTTGTTCATGTTCTACAACTTGACTCTAGAGATAAAAACTTCAACGTGGCTCAAGAGCAAATCTTTGAAAGATAAAGATGATATTCATTTCTAGAACTAATGAGGGCTCTAAACTTGACTCCAAAGATGAAGATCTTCAAAATGACTCTGGAGATAATCTTTTGAAAGGTGCTTAAGCCCTCCTCCCAATATTGAGCTAACCTCTACTCCAATTTTCTTACAGATACCTTTAGATCCCCACTCCCCCCGCAAAAAAGCCATTGGTCTTGAGTCCTCCTCCTACTTTTGACCTATCTCTGCCTACGCATGTAATATGATAAAAATTATGCATGATTTGGTTCAAGAGATGAAATGTTTTTGAATTAGGTTCTTAGAGACGATGTTTAGTATTTTTCTCTGTGGATTGATAACATGAGCATTTACTAGAATAGTATACGGTTCTAAAGAGATGATCATTAGAACTCCACCTGAAAAACAATGATTATGTCGAACATTGCTTAAGAGATAAAGCTATTCTGGAATTTTGTTCTACAAGCTGATTTAAAGTAATTAGCGTGATTTTCTATGTCATATTGTCAATGAAAACCAGGCTCTAACAGTCTATCAATCAACGGCGGACGAGAAGGGGGAGGAGAATATCAACAAAATCCGATTTGAGGTTCTAGAAGATCATTAAGACGATTTTTAACCATTTCAGATATTTATTTAAATTTTTATTTCATTTTATTTTTTCATTTTTTTTCTCTGAACATTAAAATCATTTACTTTGTTTGATACCAGCCAAAATCGCTCTAATTAGTTCAATTGGTTCAGTTTGGTGGCGGATCTGATACACTTGAGTGGGAATGACCTAGGGTCAAAATTCAGTTTTGCCCCATTTTAGGGGAGGGAGCGCTGAAGGGCCAAAAACGCAAAAATAGCTCCTTGTAAAAACTAATTGATAGAGCACTAAAAATTATATAACATATCCAAAAATCAACCTCCTAAGTCAATTAGAAGGGAAGATATAGGGATTTTCCCTCTCTTTGACCTTGAAAAAGGACTGTTCCTCCTCTATCGGTCCACCAAATTGAGCTAGGAAACTGAAATTTGGTATGTACATTCAGTTAGAGCACTAGATGTGCCTTTTGAGGGTTTCGACTTTTTAGCTCCATTGCACCTCCTCACAGCCCTAAATATGTGCTTTTTTGGTCATTTTTTTCTTATTTTTTGTATTTATTCCTCCCATAATTCCCCTCCTAATTGATCTAGGAAGTTAAAATCAGTTATGTATATTTAGTAAAGCACCTAGATGTGCCTTTTGAGGGTCTGGACTTTTTAGCTTTTTTCAATTCCAGGCTGAAAAAGCATCGCTTTTTTTTTAAATTTTTTTTTGCAGACAGATAGAAACTTTCTAGAACATGGTTCTAAAGATGATGTAGATATAATAATGGTACTAAACTTGGCTCCGCAGATAACAGGAATTTTCAAACTGTCTGTACAGATCATATTTTCTGAAGAATAAAGATGAACGCTAGAGAGATAAAAATATTGTTGAACTTGATTCTATGAGACAATCTTTAGTTCTTAGCTCTACATATTGATAAAAATTTTGTAGAACATGGTGCTAAAGACAATCTAGAACTGATGTTGGTCCCAAATTTCCTCCAAAAATAAGAAGACGTTGCTATACGACTATAAAGATGATCTTTAGAACTTCACCTGATAGATATAGATGACCTAGAACTTAGCTCCCGAGATAATGATGTTCCAGAAATTGGTTGCTGTGACAAAGAACATCTTAAACTCAATACTAGATACAATCTTCGGTATAATTCTGACGAGGGTGGCAAAAATGAACTATATATGTTCTGGAAATCAGTTTTACGAATATGTCCTATGAAATTTTCATATATTTCTAGAAAATAATACCTTTGGTGCTAAGTTCCAAATCTCCTGTATCATCCAGCCCGAAGAGAAAGGTGATCTAAAACTAAGCGCTGGAGATAAAGAATTCTTGAACTTGGCTATATACGCGTCAAAATGTTCCCTGAAAAATTTGGGGACGAGGAAAATGAATTTTTGTACCTTTTTGATTTTGAAAAACCTTTTGAGCACAACTGATACTTGAAAATAAAAAATTTGAATGAATTTTCAGAACTAAGATCTCGAATTGAATATGAAGTGGTGTAATTTAAGTTTCAATTTCGAAACCTATTCTGAATCAAATCGACTTCACTATTACGAGAAAGGTAGCTGTGGCTTAGAAGGAATCTAATGAAGTAGGTAAATCCATGTCAAGTATAATTTCTCGACGCACTGAAATGCTGTCAACATCAACATACAACAACTGTATTATACACATATTGTATCAATTATTCCGTTTACAAAACTCACACTTGAGTCTACTGTTATCGCATTTCTTAACAGTAGTAGGTAAATCCAAATAAAATTAATCGTCGCGAAGCGTTTTCATTTTCACGATGTATAATTGAATCAGCGGTATATACAAGAGTAGATATAACACAATAAGACTTTAATAAGGAAATTACGATGCCAAATAGGCACGAAGAGAATATTTCTATTGTGTACACTGTACAGATAGTATAAGTGTACGAATAGGTCTCTGTTGCCTTTGATTGTCTCAAGGCTAAGCTGGAAACCACGAGAGACGCGACGCATTGTCATTTTGGTAACCTTAATCCAAACTCAAAACGCGAGTCAATTAAATACATCCCATCTGTTGGACTTTTGGATTCTATTTGGCGAACAATAAGTATAGCTAAAGGTATACGTACACGAAACGATAAAATTACGCAAGTATTCTTTATTTTTTTTTTCTGCCACGTTTCCATCGCACAGGTAGGTATTTTTTTTTAAAAGGTAGGTAATTCGACGACAGAACGGAGACGATTTCGAAGAGAAATACACATACATTTTTTATGAGCTTAGCTCGTTTGCAGCGCCATCGCCACAACCGACGATGGGAGCTATAAATTAGCCGGCTAAACTATGAGCCAACGAAATTTCCTCAACTGCAGCAAGCAATTTTGGTAGCGCGAAGCTTTTTCTATTATTTGTTATAATTGCGTTACCGTGTGTACCTTCGCGCGGTTTTATATACGCACACACACATACACACAGATAAATATTATTTCCATCGTCCTAGATATAGGTACCTCTACACATACATTCTCTTATCCTTGCTTCGTCTTCCTTGTAAAACTCATAACGACAAATTTTTCTCCTTTCAAGGTGAACGAGTGCGTTTTATGGATATTTTCCATACGATTTTCAGTATCTACCTACGACGACCTATCCAGGTAGGTACTTGCTTTATCTCACCTTTCCTCATATATCTTCTCGAGTCTACAGCTCAAGGACAATGACGCGAAATTTTTCATTCACCGAGAGAAATTTTTTTCAAAACTTTCGAAAAATTCTACAACGAGATTTTTCATTCTTTTTGAAAAAAAAAAAATAATAATATATATATGCTCCGAGTATTTTACTGTCTCTTTCGATCGAGCCGCTTTTTTTTATGAGTTTAACGACCCTGTTGGCATTGTTAAGAGATATTAAATGCGACCATGGAATGGAAATTTTTTTTTCTTTCATTCGATCTATTATCTACTTTTTTTTTACAGGAAATAAGAGTAGGCAAAGCATTTGAAATTTGCTTTTTCCTCAATATTTTATGAATAAAAATGAAAAAACAACACAGAGAGTAAAGGATGAAAATGTAATATCCTAAGAAACAAAACATCGAACATTTGTACGTAACGTATATCAATTTTCAGCTTTTTGTGCTTTCAGTACAGGGTAACTATTGAAAACACCCAAAATTTCGTTTTATGACGACCTTACGGATATAGCTATGGAGATTTGGACCCTTGATAGAACCCTCAACATATCAGACATATCTTTGATTTAAACGTCAAGTTTCAACCTTCCACAAGTAACTTGAGGTGTTTCAGAAATGAGCCATTCATTTTTCAGGGTCCAAGAGCTTAGTTTTATTTCCTTTTACTGGCTCTAGAAAGCTAATAGAGTCGAAACATGAAAAATTTTCTTCTTCCCTCCCGAAATACGTCACACAAAAATTGTAACCAAATTTTTAGCGATTGAAGTCAATTTAGGCCATTGGGGGGGGGGGAGAAAATGATAAATTAAAATTAAAAAATACTGTTTGTTCGTGAAGAAAATAAACAAAAATTTTGAACTCCTTCACAACAAGAAGGAAAGTACTGAAAAATGAATGCACAATCAATAACGATGCTCTCACGTGATTTTTAACTAATTTTAACCATTTTGGTATGGACTGGGGTGGGTTGAATTTTACTTTTTTTGGAAATCTACAAACGGCAGGGTTACAAAACTTGCGAACTAAGCTCAAAGTGATGTGGTAAAAATTTCAGCTTTCAAACAAGATTTTTTAAAAACAAAATTGGTTGAAAATCGAGGGAAAAAATGAAATCATTTCACTTACTAATGTCCAAAATTATCATTGTTAGCAAATTTTCAACATTTCCTCCCTTTTCAGAAATGTTTAAACAATATCACTTTTTGCATTTTTTTTACAAATTGTTTGAAAAACCATAACAGAATTTTTTTTTGAGAATTAGACCAATCACCTCAATATGATTGGAAATGGTTGAAAATTGGTTAGGGAGATTAACTTCAAATAAGGATAGAGCTTTTTAGCAGTTTTCAAAAATTTCGAGCATCTTCTGAATTTTTTACAATTTTATTTTTTTTACAATGATTATAAAACTTACATATTTTCATTTGACAGCTCGGATTCTCTGAAAAATCTAATTAGTCAATTTGCTATGCTTACAGTATGCTGTAGCCAAATTTACAGCTTCCAAAGTTAATTAGAGTATTTTTGGTACACGGTTGAAAATTAAAAAAAAAAACGACCTAAAAAATAAATTTTCGAGGCTGTGAGGGGCTGCAATGAAGCTGAAAAATCGAAACATTTAAAAGGCACATCTTAGACTCCTACTAAATCTACATACCAAATTTCAACTTCTTAGCTCAATTCGGAGGGAGTTGTGCGAGGGTCAAACTCAAAAAATAAGAAAACCCCACAAAAAACATTTTTGGGGCTGTGGGGGGGGGGTACAATGAAGCTGAAAAATCGAGACCCCATAAAGGCGCATCTAAAGCTCCTGCTAAATTTACATACCAAATTTCAACTTCTTAGCTCAATTTGGAGGGGAGAAAGGAGAGGAGCAACCTTTTTCACGGTCAAAAAAGATAAAAACACTCATATCTCCCCTCCTAGTTGACATAAGACGATAATTTTTGGATATGTTGTACAATTTCAGATAGTATATTTATTTCCTCATAAGGGAACAATTTTTGCAAACTTAGTCTCTCAGCACCCCCTCCGCTAAATTTAGACATAACTGAATTTTAACCCGAGGTCATCCTCACTTCAGAATATCAAATGACACGTAAATCAAAGCCTATTTCCTAAATTTGAGAATTATATGGATAGCAAGGTGCCACTTATTTTTCAAAATGAACGTTATCATTAAGGAACCCCCAAAAAACTTTCCTTTTGGGTCCAAAGAGACCTCCAAAAAATTTCGGACTGAAAAAATAATTTTAACTCGTGCCAAATTGACTCAAAGGAACATACGTTGGATTTTGACCAAACTCACGGAGGTGTTGACTTTGAGTTGAAAACGCACCATACAAAATTTTATGCTCTTACCTCAAAGAGGGGGGAGGAGGGAATAAAGCTAAGGGACTTCAAAGTTGCCATTTTCGAAAAAATGTGTTTTTTAAAAAAATGGAAATTTTTGAGCACCTATAGCTTTAATCTCTTCCCACTTTGAGGTAGAGTCACAAAATTTTATATGGTGGGTTGTCAACTCAAAGTCAACCACCTCCGTAAGTTTGGTTAAAATCCGAGGTATGTTTCTATTCCATCTACCTCATAGATTCAGAGTCGAGTCGGCACGAGTTAAAACTATTTTTTTGACCCAAAATTTTTGAGAGTTCATTTGGACTTAAAATGAACACTTTGAGCGGGTGCCTCGATGAAACAACCGAAAAAAATTTTTCCACCTGTATAATAAGTGGCACCCTCATGGATAGCGTTGTTTTTTTCTAATCAGTGGTAGGAGTAGAAGGTGATATTAATGTGCATAATTCAGACCACCAAAGGCCACATTTAGAACCTTGCTAAATCTACAAACCAGATTCATATTCAAGAGATAAACCAGAGCTCGCCTCCTCGCTCCGCTAGGGCTGCTCACAATAAGATAAACCAATAAAAAAAATAAATTTTCCGAATTGTAAGGGGCTGCAATGTAGATGAAATGGCCAAACTCCCAAAAGGCACATCTAGGACCTATATTAAATCCACATACCAAATTTCAACTTCTTAGCTCAATTTGGAGGGGAAAAGTCTAAACTCCAAAAAGGCACATCTATGGTCTCTGTTGAGTTTACACACTAAATTTTAATTTCGAAGCATCATCACGTGGTGAGGAGACAGGAGAAAAACAGCCCTTTTTCGAGGTCAAAAAGAGCAACACCCCTTATGTCTCCCCTCCGAATTGACCTAGGAAGCTGATTTTTTGATATGTTGTTATACAACTTTGGGTTTTCTATCTGCTGTTTCAAGGAAAAACAATTTTAGAGATCAGCACCCCCTCCCCCGAGTTTGAGGTGGACTGAATTTCAACCCGAGGTTATTCCTACTCCACAATATAACATCTGCTGCCAATCGGAGCCTGTTTTATGAATTTTCATTGATTTTGGTCGGTATGGAGCTAAGCAAATAATTTTTTAGTTTCGGGGTGAAGAAATAAAAAATAAAAATAAATAACTGACATGGCCAGAAATGGTTCTAATGATCTTCTAAGACCATAAAATAAATTTCGTTGATAATTCTCTTCTACACCCCCTCCCCTCCTTCTTCATCCATCGTAGATAACAGACCGCAATAGTTTGGTTTTCACTGACAATGTGTTAAGGAAAATCAAAGAAGGAAAAATTTAAATGGTGCTTTCAAAAATAATGGAAAAGGATTTTTGCAGAGTTGATAACCTTTTATTGTTAATAATTTCAGAGCAGACTTTGGATTTACGTTCAACAAGTCAATTTACCTCCATCTAGACATCTCACGAGATAATTTTTATTTGAATTTTAAAATTGCATTTTTTTTTTTGCTCGTGCAAATTATCTACTCTTTTTATCATCAAACTGCACGGTAAAAGTTGAATGTTCAAATTGAGCAAATAAATCTACATATTTACTTAGGCAGGTATTCGTTTCTTGTTTCACGAAGTTTCTGCATGTTTCAAAGTAAATGTAGATTGCATTACCATGCGCCCGTTTAGCTAACGTCAAAAAGTACAAAATTTAAAACTTTCGAAACTCCTTTGATTTTATTCGAAGACAAATTTACCGGTAGCTGGTAGAAAATTTTTCGTCGGTATTGCCGTATGAATGCTTGACGAAAGTAAGTACATAGTACATATACTATACATGAATTGAAGATTTTTTCGTCTTAAATTTAGCAAGTTTAACTTATGCAAATAAGAGTAAGTTAACCTTTGAGTTAGGGGTTAGACTTTCAACGAACAAAGTACCGATATACGAGTATAAGCTACGTAAAAGTGCTGATGTCATATTTCACAAAGACGCCGAATAAAAGAAGCGTTACGTTCGTCGGGTTGTTACTCGCCTACGCCCTTGTCCTCTCCAAGAATGAACATCGAGTTCAAGGTCATACCGTTTGTTTACAATAATCCCTCAGAGGTTTTGCATGGTTTGAATTTTAGCCGTTTTATAATTCTATTTCATACATACGAGCAGTATAGGATTCGATCCGTGTATGAGTTTCAGTATCTTCGAATAGGAAAAAACTTTTTCTATTTTTGGTCGTAGCGCCCACGTTCGGGTGAATTCAACCCTTTAAGCTTTTCAACTGCTTGCCAAACGAAGGGTAAATTCTATACAAAGCTTGATTTCCCGTTTATTATTTCATTTATTTTTTTCGTTCGTCGTCTCGAAGAAAAATAACGCCTATGGCTCTACAGGTAGGTAGATGGCAAAAAGTAAAATGGAGAAAAATCGAGTTTATTTTGACAACAATCTGTAAAAGGATTAGGTTATTTTTGAATTTTTTGAAAACGATGCGCGGTGTCTTGTCTTCGATGATTGTAATAAAGACGCCGACACCGAAACAATTACGCAAAATATAAGTTGAATGTGTATCGAATCGAAACAATCACAAAGGCGAACAGAAGAGTAAAATGATTCCAGCATTTAGAAGTTAGATTAAACCTAGAATAAAAGTCACGCAACAATAAAATTTTAT
Organism: Ferrisia virgata; assembly: GCA_900060175.1. Classification (NCBI taxonomy): domain Eukaryota; kingdom Metazoa; phylum Arthropoda; class Insecta; order Hemiptera; family Pseudococcidae; genus Ferrisia; species Ferrisia virgata. The sequence continues at coordinate 64,991 of FIZR01020339.1, read as the reverse complement.
CGGTATGGAACTGTTGACTCGACGAGATTCAGAACTCGGCTGGAATACTAAAACAAAAATATTGGCTTGGTCTCTTTCCCTATTTTCCCCCTCTTTTTTAAGAACGCGTACTCTCATTTTCAACACAAAATACGAGTACCTAACCTACCTACAATACCTCGCAGAAATGAAGTCAGCACATATTATGAGAGAGGTAAAACAGCTATAGATAATATTCTTTGGTACATGAGGGGCCACTCGCGAGTAGCCAGCAAACTGCTCCCCAGTTCCCTCATTTCTCTCTCTCTCTCTCTTTCTTTCTGCAGAAAAAACAAAACATCATCCTTTAATCAGGTAGTTCGCTAGTGAAAAACACCTCCAAGACAAATATACGTATCTACTTAGTTTTATTATACTCGACGACGACGATGCGATGAAAAAAAAAAAAATAATAATAATAATAATAAAATAAAAAGGATAATTTGGTCCTTATTTTTTAAAAATTGCACCCGTCCTTGTATGTTGCACAAATATCCGCATTATCGTGTTTTATACGATATCAAACGACGAAACACCCGCTCATCTGATCCACTCGTATTACTCACCCTGCTCACTTCGGCTCCATTATTCGCGTAATATTTATCAATTCGTTTACACGTCGAGATACCATTTTAAACAACGTACGATTTTTCAAACCTATCTGAGCATGAGGGAAAAAAAAAGGTGTAAGCAATTTTTGCATCTTTTTTTCTTTTTCAAAAAAGGGGTAAGCAATTTTTTCATTTTTTTTTTTTTTTCTCCCTTTTTTTTTTTTTTTTTTTTTTTTTTCTAAATAAACCGCGTATTTGAAATATTTTTTTACGGTTAAAACGCCTCGAGCTCGATAAAAAGTTCTACGCAATTTTCAATTTAAAATTACCCTTCATTAACATCTGTTTTCTTAATCACCATTTTAATTTACAACTGAATTCTTCGTTTTTTTTTCCAACTCTTTTTCTGGCTCGGCGTTTATACTTGGACCATGTATAAGGCAAACCCATCCAAAACTCGTTACTTTTTATGGAAAAAATAATGAATTTTTTTCTCTTTGTATTATTCTTTTTTTCTTTCTTGTTCTTTTCTTTTTTCTTTTTATTATTAATTCTTCGTTGGCTTTTACAGTAGTCTTGGTATTAGCGTAAATTCCTCGAAACTGAGAAAAATTACTTTTCGAAAAAATTTCCTATCCTATCGTATATATTTTATACATATATATATATTTATGTATAGTTTCCATTTTGCAGTAAGGATGACAGAGGAAAAGAGGGTTACAAATTCTTCGAGCCTCTTTATTTTATTCTTTCTATTTGCGATGTAAATCTCGTGTTTTTTTCCTGTTCCTTTCTTTTTTTCTCTCTCTCTTTCTCTCTCTCTCTCTGTTGTTCGTTCGCTCGCCAAAAAAGAAACGAACGTTACTTACGTGCAAATATTAAAATATTTTCGTTATTTAATCGACGGAAAAGGAATGTAGATGTCGGTGAAAACGTGCCATTGAGGGAGACGATAAACGGTGTGGTGACGGACGCGAGTTCGCCATCTTACCAGCACCAACACGATGCTGGGGGCGCTGGTTCTCATTTACGAGATCATTGCTCTAGCTAACGAACTGCGTATATTTCTTAATTAACTTTTTTCTGCTTATCCTTTGAAGGAAAATTTTTTTTCAGATGTCTTTTCGTTATGTGGCCCGTAAACAATTTATTTTATCGGATTAACTTGGATATAATAAGCGAGTATTTTTTTTTTCCACCCTTCTTCTTCTGCAACGAAATGATCTCCTTTCAAGAAATCTCAACTTTGAACGTGTATTTTAGCCGCACATCGAATTTCTTACTTGGAATTTTATCGTTCATTTTCATAAAATTTTAGAAATTTACACGCTCATGTGCTGTTTAGCATGATTTTCCACGTCATATGTCGAAAATAATCAGGCTATTGTAGTCTTGAATATATTTTAAAAATTTGTACGATGGCCCTGCAAGACTGGTAAGACCATTTTTTGGTATGTTAAACGTACTACTTTTATCATTTCGTATTTCTAATCTCCCCTTACCCATCTACCTGATTCACTAAAATTGTTCAAATTTTACCAAGTGCAGATGACCTCGGGTCGAAATTCATTCGTGTCAAAGGAGAGAAGGGACTGAGGAGTAAAAGACGTAAAATTTCTACCTATTTGGTTTTGAAAAAAGGCCATCTGCCCCATACTTCGCCTCCAAGTTGAAATAGGTCGAAATTACACATGCAGATTTGGTAGAGATCCTAAACGCAGTTTGTGGTTTTTTTTTGAAGTTTCAATCCCATTGCACCCCTTTTGCCGAGTACCAAAATATGTGGTGTTTTGTTGAGTTTTTCCCTCGAATACCAACCCTTTGAAATGAGCCAGAGGGCTAAAATCTGATACGAAGATTTAGTAAGGGGTCTTTAGGTGAACTTATTGAGGGTTTCAGTTATTCATTCCAGTATTAACTTCCATCCATATCAGTGAGGGGGCAGCCTAAGTGAACCTAGAAGCATGTAATTGTATTTTTGAACGAATAATAAATAAAAGGAAAAAACTTGAAAAAATCCTATATTCAATCCAATGCAAGCGATGCTTTTTCAGCCTGATTTTCGTGACATATTACAATCATGAGAATTGAAAAAAGCTAAAAAGTCGAGTCGAGACCCCCCAAAAAGCAGATCTAGGTGCTCTACTAATACACATAACTAATTTCAACTTCCTAGCTTAATTTGGAGAGGTGTTATGCGAGGAGCAGACACAAAAAATAAGAAAAACCAATCAAAAAAGCACATATTTAAGGTTATGAAAGGGTGGAATGGGACTGAAAAGTCAAGACCCCCCCCCCCACACTAAATGTACATACCTAATATCAAGTTCCTAGCACAATTTGAAAGGGAGTTATGTGTGAAACAAATTCAAAAAAACTCAAAAAATTAGAAAATCCTATCAAAAAAGCCACTTTTTGGGGCTATGAGGGGGTACAATAGCGCTAAAAATTCAGAACATTCAAAAGGCACATCTTGTGCTCCAACTGAATGTACATAACAAATTTCGGTTTCCTAGCTCAATTTGGTGGACCGATAAGGAAGGAACAGTCCTTTTTCAAAGTCAAAAAGGGGGAAAACCCTCATATCTCCCTTCCAAATCGACTTAGTAGGTTGATTTTTGGATACGTTATACAACTTTTGGTTCTATATCAACTGGCCTTAAAAGGGGCTATTTTTGCGTTTTTGGCCCCTCAGAAGCTCTTTCCCTAAATGGGGCGAAACTCTATTTTGACCCAAGGTCATCACCGTGGATCATTGCTTTTCTTTACTTCATGAATGGAACAATTCACCTAACTCCAACATTTTCTTGAAATCAGGCTCAAAAAGCGACGCATTGCGATGCTTTTTTCGTTATACTTCCACCCTTATTGCGCATGTATTTGAAATTTCGGTACACAAACTTCCTCCATTCATGAAAAAAAATAATTGCAGAACCAAAGAATACCTCAAAAGCTAGCCTTCGATAGGAATGTAAAAAATTGAGCGAAGGCTGAATTCAACAGTTCCCTTAAATTTTGACAACACAAAACCTGCATATCAACGTTGTCTTAAATACTTAAATTTTAATTGAAGAACTTGGCTAACAACAAGTAATTGAAAGTTGCTATATTTGGGTATTTTTGAAAATAAGGGTTGCTTTAATCTAAACTCTGCTACGATACTGGACACTATACTAAAAAAAATTTATTTTTGAAGCTCGCTTTTATATACATATGTGTTATGAATTGAAGAGGTATAAATAGCATGTTTACCTTTTTGATATTTGTTTTCGTCTGTACAATAATCAATAAATTTCTAGACAGAAAATGAAAAAAAATAAAACCAGCAAAACCGAATAGAAATGTTACTATAAACAGATTCCGTTCAAAATGAATAATATCAAAGATACAGGGAAAATACGTATTTGTAAAAATTTCCAATCAATAATACCTAGAACCCTAAAAGGATGAAAGAATTTTTCATACAACGATTTCGATTTTGTCGAAATAAAATTTTATGAAAAGAAAAATATACAGAACAACTAAAGCAGCTCAAGGCAAATTTATATATGAAAATAACCATTATAAGACAAATTCACAAAAAAAGACGAATTTATAAAAAAATAAACACAATGAAAATCTACAGATATTTTTGTAATAATAATATCTGAATGTTTTGTTACAATTTAAGAATTCCAAAAAACTATATCATCCACTTTTAGACAATTTCTCAAATAACAAAACGAACTTTGACGTTTTTAGTCAAAGTCGCATTTTAATTTTAAGAGAACATTACCCCACTAATTTCTCAAGCGAATCTAGATAGTAAATTCTCCTGAAAAAAGAAAGTAATGAGGTGAGCATGATATTGATGGTCTTATTTTAATGAAAATGTTTTTGCAGTTATGGAAATTGTCAAGTTTTACCTAAATTAGTTTTATAAGTTGAAAAAAAACAATTCAAACTGGCATTCTCAAAGAGAACTGGACGATAAAAGATTGATTATCATGTACATCAAGGGGCAATTTTCAATGTCCATATACACGAACAGACAACAAACATCTCCTCATTCCCCCCTCCCCAGTTACATGTGAGTTGAAAATTGTAATGTGATATCATCCAAAATTTCCATAATAATGCGCTTCAGTAACGGTGTTCTGAGAATATTAACACTAAAAGATGTTTAATTAGCTCATTCTACAAATTTGTGTAATCAATTATAGCATCAACAGTAGACCATCAACAGTTAATCATCAATAGTTGACCATTAACACCGGACCATCAACAACACCATCAAAATCCGGACAATCAAAATCAGAATTGTTCGGATTTTGATGCTTTGGATGTTGGATGGCCTTGACATTGATGGTCAACTGTTCTGGGCTGTTAACAACTGGTTCATCAACAGTTGGATTATGTTCGACAAAAAAGTTGAATGTTATGAAAGAAAAAATGCTAAGCAATTTTCAAAAGTCCTAATATTTTTTTAAAAGTGTCCAGATCAAATTTGAACTTCTGCTGAAATCTGGGAAGCAATAGCAGAAAGAATTTCAAAAATTTGCTAAGAATTTTTTCTTCTATATTCAAATTGATGTTCAAGATATCAGTAATCCGGATATTGATGATCAACTGTTGACAGTCTGGATCTTGATGGTCTACTATTGATATTCAACTCTTGACAGTCCACAGTTGACTAACAATTATTGATGGTCAAATGTTGATAGATCTGGATCATCAAGATTTGATGGTCAAAATCTTGATGCTGTTGATAGTCCACTATAGTTGGGCAACGCTTGACAGTCCACTGTTCACCACCAACTCCTATTATCAAGTCTTGGCAAATCTGGACCATCAACAGTTGGATTATGTTTGAAGAAAAACTTGGCGGAATTAAAAAAAATACTGAATGTTAAAATAACATCACTGATGAACTTTGGATTTTTGCTGGAACCAGTGAACTGACAAGATAATGAATTTTGAGAATTTGATCAACATTTTTTTCTTAACATTCAAGTTGTCATTCAAGGTATTGAGAGTCTCACCCTTGATGGTCCACTGTTGATGGTCAAATCTTGACAGTCCACAGTTGATCATCAATGATTGATAGTCAAGTGTCGATGGATCTGCACGAGCAAGAGTGACAGTCTAAATCTTTATAGTGCGGATTTTGATGACCCACTATTGTTGGTCAGCTTTTGACAGTCCACAGTTGACCATCAACTGTTGATGGTCAAGTGCTGATAGATCTAGATTGTCAAGAGCTAATAGTTCAAAACTTAATGGTGCATATGTTGATGCTCCATTATTGTCAGTCAACTCTTGATAGTCCATTATTGACCATCAACTGTAAATTAACATCAAAAGACATTAAATAGCGCATCCTGGAAAAATTGTCAACAATTGACCATCAACAGTTGACCGGCATCATTAGATGACATTAGTGGACCATCAACAGCGTGTCGTCATCATTGGACTGACATCAGTGGACTTATTTTATGAAAGATTGATTTTATGGTTGCAAGTTGAAATGTTGAGGGAAATTAGAGATGTTTGGAGTTGGCTCATCAAAACAAAGGACCTTAACCTTAATCATTTTATGATTTTGAATTGAAATGTCGTCATCCGCTGACTCGCCAACAGTTGAGCTTGACCCTGAATAGATTTTAAGATTTTAAATCAAAACATTGAGAAAAATAAGCTGATCATTGCTCGAGTTGATTTAATGATTAAATAAAATTGTATCAATTACATTTAAAATATCAAAACTTATATTCTTTTGATGTTTACTCTTTGCGTGCAAAAACTTTTAAGTAGTTAAAATTATAACCTTTTGATAATTGTAGTGTTGTGTGGAAGGGCATTATTTGATAGTTGTAAATTGTAATATGCGAGACAAAATATTTAATGTTGAGGAAAATTGTAAAAAAAGCCTTGACTTTGTAATTAGAGTTTCAATTTGAAGTAATACTTGACTCTATAATTTTATGTTAAAATGTTCGAAATTATACAGTTATGCAATTCTAAATTTTGAAAAAAGGATCACACTAGTATGTCATTGTGGAAAAATTATCCCTAACCATAAAAGAAAATAACTCAATCTTTCTGAAAAAACAGAAAATTTTTTTTAGGCGACAAGCATTAGATCAAAAATGGGGGAAAAAATTCTACCAACAGCGATTAAAATATCAAAATTTACAATTGGGAAGGGAGAAATGAGGGGTTTTTCCCTTTCTGACTTTGAAAAAAGACTGTTCCGCCCATATCTCCCCTTTAAATTAACCCAGGGGCTTTAAATTTGGTAAATACATTTAGTAGAGGTTCTACATTCACTTTTTGGGGGTTTCGACTTTTCTCCTATCGCAACACTTTGTAGCTTTAAAAATGTAGCCTTTTAGTTGGTTTTCCTTATTTTTCAAGTTTGTGACACGGATAGCTCCCCTTTAAATTGAACCAGGAACATGAAATTTTCTAGGTGAATTCAATAGGAGTCCTAGATGTGCATTTTAGGGGTTTTAATTTTTTAGCTCCGTCAAGCCTCCCCACTGCTTAAAGTAGGTTTTTTCAGGGTTTTCTTACTTTTTGACCTTGTCTCAGACACATCTCCCTTCTTAATAGTAAGGAGTCTGAAATGTACTTTTTGTTGGTTTCGGCTATTCGCTTCAATATCTACCTGTACCCATACCACCGTTTAAGAAAAAGTATCTCAGAGCGTTCCTTTTTTTATTCCATGTATGGACAATTAGCACATCATCTTTACTTTACAAACATCAGGCTTATAAATCAGCGAATTGCGATACTTTTATTGTATTTTTCTTTGTCTCGTTGTCTCCATACCACAAACCTTCTCCCACCACGTCACTAATTTATTTAACAAAGTACAAGGAACCATTTTCAAAGGGAGAATCTTCACTTTGGTGAAGACAGAATACTTCACAAGAAATGAAACTCAGCTCGCGTTAATATACATATGTAATTTATTTTAATAAAAGCGCGAATCAAATAGTATAAAACAATTTGATTTCAACAACGATGGCCGTACATCAGCACGACGAAATGAATCTGTTTCTGTTTAAAAGACGCTTTTAATACGAAGAAATTGGTTAATTAAATAACTTTATTTAGTTTCGCTAGGTTAGGAAGTAGGTATCTATGATAAACGGATGCAAGTAAGTGTATAAACATACAAAAACAGGTTTAAGATGTTTTTGAAGTTTGCAACCGTACTTACGCGTTAAAGAAAATACGCAGTTGATATGAACCATAACATTAATAAAAGGAATCTGCTATTTGTTTCATGTTGAAAGGCTCAGAAACTCCCACTACCCGCCATTTCGGTATCTTCACTTTTGAAATATACAGATGCCAGCTCAGTAGTATAAAGAGAAGTAATAATAAGCGAAAAATTTTAAGCCAAAATGTTACCTTATTTCACGCAGGTATCTCTACCCAGACCTACATAAGTTTACTGCGAACGAAAGAGTCAAGGTAATAAAGTAAAAACTGGACGTACGATGAGGTACAACATTCGTCTTGAATTTTGAACGCTTATATAGGTATATAGACCTAGCAACGTACACGATGATGTTTCGCAATAACAAAAAGGTACATAGTAGATATACCTGCTACGTATGGTACGTGAATAAACGAGCAACGAGTAGGTATTATTATTTGCTGAAGGAAAATAGCCACGATATTTTCCTGTAGCTCTTTTTTTCAGTTTTAACTACTGATGCGAGGCAGCGTAGGTGGGGGGGGGAGAGCTTTTTTATTTTTCCAGCTCGTCTACTTCGTTATAAGTACACTATCCTTCATTGCGATGTTAACGAGAAATTAATTTCTCTAGATGAAACCTTGAGACCTTTTTTTTTTTCGCCTTCGTCTAAACTTGACCTAAATATTTACTTGTAATTGACGACCAAAAAATAAAATAAAATAATGGAAATATGACAGTCATCGTAGTTGTAGAATTTTTGTACACACACTCGACGAGACGAATCGATCTTACTACTTGTACAAATAAAACTTCAAAGTTTTAATTAAAATATTCGCCAAGTTCAACACTATTGCGTGCTTAGTTCTCTTTCTGAATTCGATCAATTGTATCGTCATTATTACGTATTAAGTATATAATAAGTATACAATACATAAGTTTTTCATATCTACGTACTACATTCCAATTTACTACTCTTTCGTATTTATTTCTCGTTTATATTCTGGTCGGCAATAAGTTTATAAAGCTCTAAGTCTCTCTTTGACCCTTGTACTTTGGCTGTACTGCGATGAGGCGAGAGGGTAATTTAAATTAAAATCAAACCGAACTATAAGACGATGAGAAAATCTAATAGACATTATCTGCGGTACTGATAAGACCTCCACACTCCACCTTACTCTGCACTTTATCCTGCCGGCAGCTCGTTCGCGTGGTCGACATTTTAATTTAAATTGCTTTCTTCTTCTCGATCCACGGCGGCGCGGCCGTCTTATCGTTCGCCATTCGCGAGTCCACGTTTTTCGCCATACTCAAGACTCGACTCGTGTAACCAATCAAAATTTAAAAACTGAGAATTTTCCCATCATCTGCGGTATTTTCTCTTTCATTCTTCTTCTTCTTCTTCTTCTTAGTTAAGTAATTCGCAATCGTACTTTGTAATTAGTCTGACCCGAAAATTAATTTCGTACCTTTCACCTTTTTTTGTAAAAAGTATGATGTAGGGTAAGGTAGATAAGGTACCTAAGATATAAAAAAACAAATATATATTTGATGAAAAGTTTGTGTATTCTTTATTTTTCCAGACTCATTAAAGAATATTAAATATTTCAATTATTTCAGTCTCGAGAAACATAAATAAAAAAAGAACAGCTATTCAAAAAAAAAAAAAAGTTCAAATACCTCAAACATGAGAGTTCAACTACCCAAATATTGTACTCCAAAAAACTTCAACTTACTCTTGGAAAAAGGAGAAATAGAATTTTTCAACAGATATTAAAATGGAAAAAAACACAACTTTATGATACTTTTTCAGCCTGATTTTTGTAAAAAAAGTATTATAATTATATGGATTAAACAAAAGCATCGCTTTTTTCTAATCAGTGGAACGGTAAGAGGGGGGGGGGGGTTAAAGTCGATACCGCGAAAAGACACATCTGTGACCTGTACTAAATTTACATGCCAAATTTCAACTTCCAGGCTCAATTAGGTAGGAGGAGCATGAGACATAGGAATCAAAAAATAAGAAAAACCGATCAGAAGTACATTTTCATGTCTGTGAGAGGGTGCAGTGAGGCTGAAAAGTCGACATCCCTAAAAAAAACTTCTACGGTACCTACTAAATGTACATACTAAATTTCAACTTTCTAGCTCAATTTGGAGGGGAAGTTGGAGAAGAACAAACTAAAAAAATAAGAAAGAAAACCTGCCCAAAAAACTACATTTTTGGACTGTAAGGAGGCGCAATGAGTTTGAAAAGTTGAAACCATCAAAAAACAAATATATGACCCTGACGAAGCCAGCATACCAAATTTCAACTTCCCAGCTCAACTTGAAGGGTGGTAGAGGCAGAACAGCCCTTTTTCAAGGTCAAAAACAAGAAAACCCCATATATTTTCTCTCTTAATTGAATTTGTAGACTGATTTTCGGATATGTTGTACAAATTTAAGATTTTCTATCGATTCGCTCAAAAAGGAACAATTTTTGTGATTTTGACTCTTCAGTACCTCCTCCTAAAAATTTGGGCACAACTGAATAGCCTATTTCCCAAATTAGATCGATTTTGGTCAGCATCGTGCTGAACAAAAATTTTTTTTAGTTTTGGAGAGAAAAACATAAATATTTGACATGGCCAAAAATGGTTGTAATGGTCTTCTAGGACCCCAAAACAGATTTTGTCTGTAGCCTCTCCCTTATCCGTGATATATTTCTTAAAACATCTGAAAAAAAGGGAGAATGCTAATTTTGGGTATAAATGTGTAATAATTTCATTTCTGGAAAAAACTTTCAAATTTTTTTTTTAATTTTTAAAAAATTTTTTTGGCAATTTTCGTACTTACTTTGAATGAGGTTTTCATGTTAGAGAAATTGAGTAGGAAGGCTGAAATTTTTACCACATCATTTTCAATTCTCGAATGTACTATTAAACATCTTTAATTTTCCTGAACACTTTAACTTATAGTGATAAATCAGCCAGGCTCAAGGTCAACTGATTTTCCTCAACATTTCAACTTGAAATCTTAAGATTAATACAAGGTAGAGGTCAACGTTGACGAAATTTCAACTCAAAATCATAAAATCAATCCAGGGTCATGGTCAACTGTAGACGAGTCAAAATCAAACATTTTTAATTTTAACATTGATATATCTTAAGGCTCGAGACCATTCTGTGAAAGTGTTACTTTTTTGATGTAACTATTTTGATTTTTGGACTTCATGTTGAAATGGTAAGGTCATGTTTTTCTCAATATTGCAATTTAAAATCTTGAAATCAGCTCAGGTTTGATGGGACAACTTATGACGCCATTTCTACTCAAAATCATGAAATCAATCCGAGGTCACCATTATTTTATGTACCTTAAAATTTCAATTTGAATTCATAAAATCAATCCAGAATCAAGGTCAACTAGTTATGGGTCAACTTTAAACATCTTTAATTTTTCTTAACATTTCAACTTAAAATCATAAAACCAGCTGGAGTCAAGGTCAACTAATTTTTCTCCACACATTTCAACTTGAAATCTTAAAATCAATTCAGGGGCAAGCTTAACTGTTGGCGAGTCAACGGATGATGACATTTCAACTCAAAATCATAAAATCAATCAGAGATCGAGGTCAAATGTCGACGGGTCAACTTTGTATAATTTTTTTCAACATTCCAACTTAAAATCATAAAATCAACCTGAGGTAAGTACAACTGATTTATCTACACATTTCTATTTGAAATCTTGAAAGAAATTCAAGGTCAAGCTGAACTGTTGGTAGATCAACGAATGACCATATTTCAACTCAAAATCTTAAGATCGATTCGAGGTCAAGGTTCACTGTTTTGACGAGTCAACTTTAAACATCTCTAATTTTTCTCAAAATTTCAACTTAAAATCATAAAATTCGTATACTGATGTCATTCCAGGTCATCAAAATTGTTTCACTGATATTAGTCCAATTATGGTGATCAACTGTTGACGGACTTTAGTGGAATGCGATATTAAGCATCTTTCAATGTTAATATTAACATCGAAAGATATTCTGGAAAAATCGTAAACAATTGACCATCAACATTAGATGATATTAGTGAACCATCAACAGTGTGACATCAGTGGACTTATTTTATGAAGGATTGATTTTATGATCTTAAGTTGGAATGTAGAGGAAAATTAGAGATGTTATTAGTGGATAGTCCACAAAATAAGGTCATCATTCGATTGAAATCAGTGGGCAGATTTTTATGACCTGGACTGACAATCGGTGGACTTATTTTATGAAGGATTGACTTTAAGTTAAAATGTTGAGAAAAATTAAGAGATGTTCGAAGTTGACTTGTCAAAATAAAGGAGCTTGACCCTTAATTTATTTTACAATTTTGAGTTGAAATTTCATCTGTTGATTCGCCAACTGTTGAGGTTAACCCTGAATTGATTTTATGATTTCAAATCGAAATATCAAGAAAAATTCGTTGACCTTTGAGTTGATTTTATGATTTTTAGTTGAAATGCTGAGAAAAATTAATATTAAATAAAAAAAATTAGAAAAAAAATTGTACTAATTACATTTGAAACATAAAACTTACATTCTTTCGATGTTTACTCTTTGCGTACAAAGTAGTCTAATTAAGCTAATTATCAAAATAAATTGTTCAAAATTAGATAAAGTAAGAATTTTCTACATCATTGTAATTCTCTAAAACCTGGTGGAAAATTGTATCAATGCGCTACAGAAGCCCATAATGAGTTTTGTACGCAGTTTAAGTTCCCAAACTTAATAAAAATTCCTGTATTTTACGAGTAACATGGACTTTACCTCACTTCTTTCACACATCAAGTTCTGCTTCATGTTTTCTTAACAAATAAAAAATGAATTCTAGATACTAAATAAATTGTATGGTTTCCCAATTCCAAACTCCTTGACCTTCAATAGAAAAAATTCGTCCTGTACGTACATCGTTTTTAAAAATTCAATGTAAAAAAAAATTGGTCTGCATTTTAATTGACAGCGTACCAATTTAAAATTCATTTCCAACAACTGTTTATAATTTATCTACGCGTATTGAAACAGTAAAAGAAAACGCTACCGTATGAAAAAGTTGCTGTGAACCTGACATCTACGTTTTAATTATTACTCAGTCAAAGTGACAATTCAAAACGAACAAACTAAGTAAATTGAAAACGTTAGCAAGAAAAATAAACGCCAAGGCGAAAGTTTTCATAAATAAAAGGATAATATTTTCGTAAAATAGATGAAAAAATTTAAAAGGTCTTGACGCGTGGGTAAATGTAATATTCTTACCTTTTTGTAATCATTTTCATTATTACAGTTGCCCGATGAATGACGTCTAGGATTGGTAAGAGGTGCTGGAACATTGATTTTTGAAAACTGATCGCGATTCGTGTTACAATAATATTCGACCTTATTTGGTAGAAAGAAATGCAACAGTGGTTGTTCAGATTGGTGTGTATCGCTGGGATAAGCTATGCTGGCCGCTCTTTGCATTCTGTAATCAGAACAGAACGAGATGTCGTAAAAAACGTCTTAATTTTCGACACGTTTGTTTGTTGATTTTGTCACCGATCAATTCTGCTCTTCTGTCTATATCGATTTATACTTAAACGTGCAAGTATAGTTGAAAGTTTTATCGAATTTCATAGCCACGAGCTGCACATGCCACAATTTCTACTGCGATGAAAAACAATCCGAGTAAACAGAGATTTTTTCAGTAGGCGTATGCTATACAAATTATATATACTTACAAACTAGGTACTTTTTCAGCAATTTCATTGAGTGAAAACACGTTTTTTTCAAAAAAGGTTGTTAAGTGGGTAGTTTTTATTTATTTTTTGCATAAAGCTGAAGTACCTGGGTAGTTTTCAAAGACAAACAATTTGAAGTGTAGAACGAGGATGGATTTTTGTGAAGTTTTTTGACATCTTTGATAATTTCTACAGTGATTGAGATACTTTAATTTACTTGGTTCCAACTAAAAATGAGAAACTTGAGTTTATTTCTTAACTGCTTTATGGATATAATTAACTCTGTCTAAATGTACATGACCTCATTTTTTTAATCATATACGTTCAAATCGTTCATAAACATTTAAAATTTCACAACCCATTAATGGACACGAAGTTTCTCAACCAATCATTGTAACTAGGTACATAGAAAATGAAAATTGCACCTTATTGTAAATCAACCTCAATTTTTCAGCTTTGTACTTGTACATGTGCCACAAATTCTACTACCTATTTGTGAACATCAAAAACTGCAGACAGCAGTCCAATGTACACGAGTCCTAAATCTTTCACAGGCATGTACAAATGTACACGAGTGAGAAAAAAGACACTACCTGTACCTACATGGACATTAATAAGTGGAGCCTAATGCACATGAACCTGAATTTTTCACAAGTCACCCACATGAGCAAAGTTTACCAAGATACAGGTTGGGAAATTGTGAATGTTCCAACTGTATAACTGTGAAAGATACAAGTTCGTGTATATTATACGGTGTAATGTACATAGACAACAATACTTGCATCCAAATGTGCATGTATGCACCTCATTCAAAATTTTCCAATCGGGACTTTGATATTGAAAACTGCACCTTAATACAGGTAGGTACATGACCACAATTTTCCACAATCATGGGCTCATTTTGAAGTGCATCGATGTACAATTATTGAAGATCATTTTGTGGATTCAATGCTGATGTACATTGATGTGAAAAGTTGACTTGAACGTTCACCGATATAAGACATTGTAATATATGACTCTGCATAGGAATATACAAAGTAAGATTTTGAATGCTTGTGTACAACACTGTGGAAAAATTAGGTTTGGGTGCATTGTTGTTCAATTATTGATGCCCACTCTCTCATGTCTGAGATATGAACAATTGATATCCATACCACACTGTCAGTGCAATAACACTACAGCAACTACAAAAATATTCTTGCTCATTCAACATCATCTTTATCATCAGTAGGCTAATTGCTTAGATCTGTATTGCACCTAGAAGAACATGTCATATATCACGATCCCGTGCCTGTGAAACAGCTCTTACCACAGAGCTGATTGCATCTCCCTGTTTCACCACAGACTTCATCAAAGAAAATATCTTTTTAGAGATTTCCAGCTTCTTTCCTGGTCACATGTCCAAAGTACCCTAGAATGCTGCTTGTAGCCTGACCACCACCTGTATTCTGTTGGTGATTGAGATGCTGGCTCATTGCTCAGCCAACAGTATCCTTCAGCATCTTTCATCAGACCCACATCTCAAATGTATTAATTCTTTTATCATGTACCTTCAATGTTCATGTTTCCACAACACATACGAAAACAGAAAAAACAAGTGATCATATAAGCCTCTTCTTTGTTTTTCTCGAGATTTTGTTATTACATCTGATAACGCAGTATGATCATAGTTCAACGCTATATTTTTGCTGATGAGCCTCTAAATAGAACCTAAATATACAAAAATATTGACCTTTTTTATATTCGCTCAAGGCTATAGAAACTAGAAGACACTAGGCCCAATCCACAGTCATGACTTTTGTTTTTGATGCTTCAATACAAAGGGCAAGTTTCTCTCTAGCTATCTTCACTAGATTGATGATCTCTGCTATTTTATCATCATCAAAAGCAATTAAGGTGGAATCATCTGCATGTTGCAGATTGGAAATTCTTCTTCTTGCAATGGAAATACCACCAGTCCAATGTTCGAGAGCTTCACAATTTATGTGCTCACCATAGATGTTGAAAAATTGTGGAGATAATATGCATTCTTAAAACTCCCCTTTTTTTGTTTGAAAATCTTCAAATTCTTCACCAACAACTCATCACTATATCATTGAACTCACAAAGGACTCATTTCTTTTAAAAATTTGAAGAGTCAAAAGCTTAAGTGCAGTTGATGAATCACATTCCTACAGGAATACTGAAACTCACTGCATTCCTTAATGATTTGCTGAGCATTCATTATCTGTTTCCTTGTGCCCCTTCCTGGCATGAACCCAGCCAGAGGTGGAATCTGCTCATGCAGAGGTCCAGTTCTTCAAGATTTGTAACATGCCTTTGCTGCAATGAGGAGTAAAAGCAATTGTGCAATGTCTTCGTAGTGAAGCCGTCTATTGTGGCAAGAGATAGCATACATCTATCAAATTCTTCAATTCCTGGCATACTGAATCGTTTCATGAAGATTTTTACTTATCAGTTCCGATCATTTTCTTCCTTTAATCAGTTTCCTATGGAAGACGAATTTACAATCAGTATTTCTTAGGTAATTTTTCACATTTTTTTCAATGGTGATGACAGATTTTCAAAATTCATATTTCAAATGAAATTTTTCTCAGATATGGTGTTTTTGTACTGAGGGTGTGATATGATTCAACCTGAAAAATTGGGGTTGACTACTTACAATAGTGGCACACCTATCATGATGTAGGTGTAGTGATTGTCACAAGGACCAACAAGTGTGCCGGGCTCTTTGTGAAGCTGCAGCTCTTTTTTTTGTTTGTTTAAGAAATTCCAAAAATTGGGACCCTCATTTAACATTACTTTTGATAGTTTAAAGTAAAGTATACTATTGTATTGGGCTTTTTCTAAATGATTAAGACAGTTCTGACTTATGTTCAGTGCGTAGTCTGGTTTACAGCATCCTCTGCACTAAAGTGAACTCTTTTCCAAAGAGTTTCAGCATTGTATAGATAGTTATCATCATCAATAGGTCTCAGTCTCTTACGACCATATTGCACCTAAAAAGGTGCACCATCTATTACGATCCCGTACCTGTGAAGCAGCTCTCACCACAGAGCCCATTCACGCTTTGATAATGCCAGACCACCTGGTCGGAGAGCTTCCTGTATCTGTTTTACCAGGGGCTTTACTAAGGAGAACGTCTTTTTCGAAATTTCCGACTACTTCTTTCCTAGCCACAGGTCCAAAATACCCCAGAATGCGTTTTTCACATAAAACACTTGACCTGATTGGCTCCTGTATTTCGTTGACGATTGAAATGTTGGTTCGTCGCGCTGTTCAGCCTATACTCTGCATTCTTCACCAGACCAATATCTCGAAGGCATCGATTTTTCTTTTATCATCTGCCTTCAACGTCCATGATACTGCGACGAATACGAAAACAAGTGGCTGTATAAGTCTCTTCCTTGTATTTCTGGAGATCTTGTTATTAAATGTGACATTACGTAGTCAGCTCAAGAACTCATATAGAAACTCCACCAAATCTACTGCATGAGCAGGGGGCTTAAAACTTTGAAGAGCTTCTTGCAATTCACACAGTCATAGGCTTTGGCTTAATGTACGAAACACATCACTACAGGTATGCTGAACTCCCTGCACCTTTCCATGATTTGCCTGACATTCATTATCTGTTCCTTGTGCCTCTTCCTGGCATGAACCCAGTTTGTTCAGGTGGAATTTGCCTGTGTAAATACGCCTTGATCCGATTGTTTAGGATTCGTAACATAACTTTGCTGCCGCATTGAAAATGTATGCGATACCAATTATAAGATCACTGAGCTCTAGCTCAGAGGCTAAGTCAGCATCAATTTATTTTCATTTTTTTGAATTTTTTATTCTCTTTCACTGGATTGAAACCTTCATACCTATGAATTTTAATATTTTCTTTCAAAAACAAAATTAGATTGAAAATTGATATCAAGCACATTTTTCGAGCTCGCGTACCTTTTCTTTCCTACCCCATGTCCTATTTTCAGGTGAATTTTCAATAATTTCAATTTTCCATCTATTATTTCCATCTTTATTCGAGTTTAAAACGTATTCGGAAACTGATAGGTTGCCATTGCGTTGTCGAGATGCAGAAAGTAAATTATAAAGATTTGATAACTTCAGTAGCTAAATTTCAGACACACCTCGGGCTTATTTAAAATACGAAAATTGTTGTTAAATAAGAAGAAAGGATTTACCCTCATAATGTAAACCAACACGACAGCAATGGAAAATAGGCTAGCTGGTAGCTATGTACATCTACACACCAGGCACACACCGAACACACACCTTTCTTCGTAATTCAAAATAATACGACGGATGTGAAATTGAATTTTTCGAAGCTGACTACCGACCACAAATCCTTATCCGCGTTATTTCCAGCCATAGGTATATGTACATTTGGGCAAAAATAACGCTCCGAATGTACGAATAATTCGATTAATATCCGCTTAACACGTATTACAAAGGATTATTTTAAATCGAAACGGCAAAAAATAACATTTTTCGATCAACGAAGCGTGTAAAGAATAAAATTCGCGTTAATACGACTACACAACAACGTGAAAGTAGCCAGAACGGCGAGAAAGAATTGGCCAAAAAGGGGGAAAAAAATGTTCGAAATATTTGAAGGCGAAAATTCGCGCATCGTGCGAGTTTATTCTCTCACCTGGAATGTAATTAAATGTACCTAGTGTAACCCTTTTGATGTTTATTTTTCGGTACTAAATTTATACGTAATTGACTCGCGTTGTAGCGTCGTCGTGCCTTTTGTTTTTCTTACGCAAAAGGCTCAATCAAGCGGAAACACATTTTTAACGCGAGATTAAATTTTTCATTGCCAACGTACGTACCGAGCTCGTATGTACGGTAATGTTACGCTCGTGTCTGCGGAAATTGTAGACAGATACCTATAACTAATTACGTATACAGCTTTGGACAGGTAAAAAAAAAAAAATAAATAAATAAACTTTTATTCGCATCTAAAATTCGCACCTTGAATAAATAAACTGCTGAAATCCAACTCGCTTAATCCATCATCCGAAGGGAAACTTTAAAACTGGTTGCATATTTTTGTTAATTTATCGTTAGGGTACGTTCGTTCGTTTTCTATCCTTTTCCTCCGGTTTAGCCTTATTTTTTTTTTATTCCTATTTTTTTAATGCACGAAGAATGCGAAGCGAACGTAAATATACCGAAAGGACTATAGGTAGGCAACGTTTCAAGGTAAATTCGAATGAAATACAGCTTTTGCTATAGCTCGGATCGTTTACAGCTTTCGAGTAATTTATATGTCAATGTAGTCTTACTTCTTTAACAGATGTTTTCTACTCTTTCGTTCGTAAATTTTATCGACGCAATAATTTTTTTAAAACGTTTCCAAGATTTGATACCTACCAACAACGTTTTGCGCACCGATTTTAAATTTACTCAATACGAATTCGATTCGAAATTAATGATGAATTTACCTACTTTTTCTCGCCCTTCTCCCTTGTAACGTAAATTTACTCCACTCTTAACCTACCCTACAATGCCATGCCCAACTTTGCTGTACAAGTATACATATGCGCGTAATACGTGTGTCGTGTGTCGCCTCTTTCCCTCACCTTTTCTATGTAAATGTCGAATTGTCCCTGCACCAGATGTACACAAAATACGGCTCGTAATGGTTTACGCTTTTTTTTTTTGTTGTTGTTCGTTGTTGGTTCTAAAATATGTATAAATTCTATCATTGCATTTTTAGTATAATCACGATGATTTTTTTTTTTCTTTTTCGAAATGTGAATATAATCTATATCAGGACATTTATCAGTGTTACCAACTGTGCAGTTATTGTAGTAACTTGACATTCAGTTTCATTTTCAGTAAAGAAATACGTACATTAGGCAACTTTCGATTCTCAATATATATTGATTTGAAAAAAAAATTTAGCCTGATTTTCCATGCGACAACGTCCAAAAAAAGGGACTTAAAATTCCCAAAAAGCATATGTACAGTCACTACTAAATTTACATACCAAATTTCGACCTCACAGCTCAATTCAGAAGGGAAGATGAGCCCGCCACAAACTTTAAAAATAATAAAACCCGACCAAAAAACAACATTTTTGAGGCTGTAAGGCGGTACAGTGGGGCTAAAAAGTATAAATTCCTAAAAGGCACATTTAAGATCTCTACTAAATATACATGCTAAATCTCAATTCCCCAGCTTCATTTGGAGGCGAGGTAAAGGTGGAATAGCGTTATCTCACGATCAAAAAAGGAGAACCTCCCATATGCCCCTCCCAATTGACTAAGGACGATAATTTTTAAATATGTCATGCAACTTTTGATTATTCATTGATTGACTAAAAAACAAGTAATTTTTTCCATTTTTAGCCTCCCAGCACTTGGTGGTCAATGGTGGAGTGTCAAAAGTTGACCAACAATAGCAGACCATCAAGAATAGGACTGTAAATTCTCAATGGTCCAAATCCATCAACAGTTGATGGTCAACTGTGGACTGTCAAAAGTTGACTGTCTATAGTGACCATCCAGATCTGTACTGTCAACATTTGACCATCAATGTATGGACTACCAGTTAAATGTTATGAAAAAATGCTAAGCAGTTTTCAAAACCCTTATTGTTAAAGACATCACAAATTTTTTTAAAGTCATGTTATTTCAGATGAAATTTGGACTTCTGCTGGAACCAAGAAAGTGATAACATGAAGAATTTTGAAAATTTGCCTAGCATTTTTTTCTCAACAATCAATTTGATATTCAAGATGTTGGTACTGGTAGTCCATATATTGATGGTCAGCTGTTGACAGTCCTTATTTTGATGGTAACTATTGATAGTCAACTGTCCACAGTTGACAATCAACTGTTGACGGATCTGTACCATCGAGAATTTACAGTCCAAATCTTGATGATCCAATATTGTTGGTCAACTTTTAGCAATCTACCATTGACCATCAACTGCTGATGATGGGGTGATAAGAGGCTAAAGCGGCAAAAAAATTTATAGGTTGCATTATGTATCTAAAAATTATCCTCCTAGGTCGGGCATATAACCAGGAGAGAAGTCGGAAATCTCGAAAAAGACATTCTCTTTGGTAAGGGTCCTGCTAAAAGAGGAAGAGGAAGGTCTCTGACCAGATGGTCTGATATCAAAGCGCGAATGGGCTCTGCGGTAAGAGCTGCTTCACAGATACGGGATCGTGAAAGGTGGCGAATTTTTTTAGATGCAATACGGTCATAAACGACTGAGACCTATTGATGGTGATGTCAATTAGGAGGAGCATAAGAGGGTTCTCCTTTTTTGATCGCGAGAAAATCCTATTGCATCTATATCTGTCCTCGAAATCAAGCTAGTGAATTGAGATATGGCATGAATATTTAGCAGAGATCTTGAATGCGTTTTTTAGGAGTTTATACCTTTTAACTTCGTCATACCTTCTTACAGCTTCAAAAATGTTTTTTGGTCAGATTTTATTGCGTTTCAAGTTTGTGGCACGCTCATCTCCCCTTACAAATTGAGCTATGAGGCTGAAATTTGCTATCATATGTTACCACTTCCTCGGTTCCAGCAGAAGTTTAAATTTCATCTGAAGTAACATGACTTTAAAGAAATTTGTGATTTCTTTAACATTAGGAATTTTGAAAACTGCTCAGTATTTTTTCATAACATTTAACTTTTTTGCCAAACATAGTTCTTCTGTAGATAATCCTGATGTTAACAGCCCCAAACAATTGACCATCAGGGTCAAGGTCATCAACATCCAAACCATTAAAATCTGAATAATCAGGATTTTGACTGTCCAAATTTTGATGGTCCACCGCAGATGGTCAACTGTTGACGCTAATCTGTAGATTGCGCTATTAAACATTTTTTGAAGTTAATAAATGTGAATAAATATTTGACATGGCTTAAAATGGTTTCAATGATATTCTAAGATGGTAAAACCAATTTTGTTGATATTTCCACTTGTATCCCATGTTATAGCTTGATTTTCATAGATCATGTGATATTGAAACTTAGACTAAAAACAGGGGTATTATGATTAATCGACTTATGATTGATGGGGAAGGGGGAAGGAGTATTAAAGAATTTGTCTTGACGTCCCAGAACATGATTAAGGCCATTTTGGAACATGTCATATTATTTATTTTTACTAATTTGTTATTATTTCGACATCTCTGGGCTCCTTTACCAACCAATCTGGGTAAAATTTGACCAGTAAGCCTGAATTTGTGACAGATTACACATATATGAGATCATGTTAAAAATTTGTGGAAGGGAGTGCTGGGGAGGCAAAAATTGCAAAAATAATCAAAATTATACATTATAACAAGAAATCAGAGCCTCCTACATCAATTAGGAGGGGAGATATGAGATTTTTTTCCATTACTTATCTCGAAAAAAAGTTGTTCCCAACATATCTTTCCTTAAAATTGAGCTGAGGGGTTGAGATTTGAAATATATATTTAATTGAGATCCTAGATGAGCTTTTTGTGGATTTCGTCATTGCAGTCGCATTGCATCCTCTTAAGGCCTCGAAAAGGCATAACAAATTATGCTACAGGGCTGAAATTTGTTAAACAGATTTAGTATGGTTTCTGATGTCAGTTTCTATAGTTTCAGCAAATCACTCAGATATCTGTCTGTACTCCTAGACTCCTACGCCCTACCATGATTAATAAAAAGCATCACAAAGCGATACACGGACATAGGACCGAAATGAGAGGGCTGTGTTTTTTTTGTTGATTTTCTTGCTTTCAACCCTTTTGTTTGAACATGAGAAGAAAATTTACTGCGGAAAAGTCAGAAAGTATTGCTCGAAGGCAAAAATTTTGAAAAATACTATAAGTGAAAGATCAAAAAATAAGTATTTAAGGACATCTGTGAGCTGGAAAATTGTAATTTTTCTAATATTACTTCTGCAAAACGTTAATTTTTAAATTTCTGTGAGAACATTTTTTTTGGTGGGGGAAGGGGAGCTAATTCCTTATATCACTCTCTAAATATCACATCGCGTACAAACATGAATATGAATTTTGGCTTTATATTAAACCTATTGAAAAAATTTTCAAAATCCAAGAAAAGGAAATTAAAAATAAAAATAAATTTTTAATAAGCAATATAATTTACGAGCTTCATTTTTGTCATTTTCTTATAATCGTAGAACGACGGAGGAAGAAAATCACAATAAAAACAACCTGAGATTGCTTGCGAGGCAGAAAAAATTGTTGGATAAAAAAAGGAACAATTTTTTTTCTCTATACAGAACGAACAATTTTCTTCGCCAGTGTTTATTTAGCGAGCTTTATTTTCTGAACAAATTTCCAGTTTATCCATCGTCGAAATATTATTTCGTATGTTTTTGACATAATTTCCAATTGATTAATTTCCAAATAGTCGGAATTTTTTTCCCATTCTACTCGTAACCTGCGTCTTTTGCAGAGCTATTTAATGCGAACAACGTACATAGGTACTCGTACCAATGTTTTATTCTGAGCAAAAATTTCTTAGCTTTTGTTCGTTTTTGTATTT
The DNA here is from genome assembly GCA_900060175.1 of Ferrisia virgata. Lineage (NCBI taxonomy): Eukaryota > Metazoa > Arthropoda > Insecta > Hemiptera > Pseudococcidae > Ferrisia > Ferrisia virgata. The sequence continues at coordinate 41,966 of FIZR01020339.1, read as the reverse complement.
TTTTTTTTTTTTTATTTTGAAAAATTCTTACATTTCCAATATCGATTTACATAAGTATATTGCACGTACGGAATTAGATTTTGCATCACAATGACAAAGGTCACATTGTTGAAATATTCAATAGCAACTCCGTTACACATATACGCGCGAGAAAATGCCAAGAAAAAAAAAAGCACCAGAAAAGCACCATCGAAAGAATGCACGTTACACACACATTCCAATTCTTTTGACAAGATCGAAGTAATCACCCGTGAAAACAGATTGAAGGGGCGGGGGGAATTGTAACTACGCATCGAGAAGTATCACGATGTAGTTTTAATTCAAAGTAAGTATATTTCGAAAAAATAAAATAAAAAGCATAAAAACTTGTTTAGTATTACCGTGTCGGGTAAATGTCTCCTTTATCCCTCGCTCCGCCTCGATTTTTAATACAACGCCACGGTATCGATAGATAGTTTAAAGGTACACTGCGCTATACGCTCTAATAATATGAGTATAGATTTGAAAGTTTCACCTAAAGTTAAAAGATCACCGCAGTTGTTCGTAATGAAGCTATATTTGTAAACTTGCAATGAGAAAACCCTGTCACGTGAATCGAAAGTTAGTCGTATAAAAGTAAATACCGCCATCGTCGCCGCGTACGCATCAGATAGGTTTAGGTACCTAGCTACCGACTATCTCTCTGTGAAGACAATCCCAATGTAATCCGACCTTAACAACTTTTCACGATATGGTGATAGCAAAGTATTTTGACTATTTTCCACTACCATATACCGACTATTTACATTAAAACACATGATACACGCTGTCCAGATAGAATACATGTGATGGTCTTACCCGCCATACTTACAAGGGCAATTATTAATTAAAAAACTCAGCTATATGAAAAAGTTCAGTTTTAACTTTCTGTAAATTATCACTACAGCAATTTAACATAATGAAAATCAGTATAGAAGATGCAGCACTAAATGATAAATGTGAAAGAAAAAATTATATTATTGGTAGATGAGGTACAGTGAAAGATCCACTCCAATGTTTGATAACATTCGAATGTTTTAAACAATATCAAAAGCCTCTTATCATTTTTGTTGACAATTGCTGCAAAAAATGTTTCCAGAACCATGAAGGGCTCCACAGGTCTGCAAAGTTGATACTCCTAAAAGACATATCTGAATCTATACACCATATTTCAACTCTAACCAATTCAAAATATGAGAAAAAACAACAAAAAAACAACTTTTTGAGGTTGTGAAGAGATGTAATGAGGCTGCAAGTCGAAATTCTCCAAAAGCCATATCTAAGATCCCTACTGATAGACGCCGAATTCCAACTTCCTGCATCAATTTCTGCGGGAGATATGCGTGGAACAAGCTCAAAAAATTAGAAAAACTGAAGAAAAAAATTTTTGGTGATGGGGAAGGGTGCTGTTGTAGTAATGGTCTATAAAAGACGAAACTCCCTAAAAGTACATCTAGGACCACCAACCAAACTTTAGTCACCAAGTTCAATTTAGCCCGGAAATATACGAGGTACAAACTCAAAAAAATAGGAAAAACGTAACTAGAAACCGACTTACTTTTTCGGGGATTTGCGGGGGTGCGAAGAAGGCACATCAGAGCCTCATACTAAATGTACATGTCAAATTTAAACCAGTTAATTCAATTAGGAGGGGGGATATGCGTGGAACTGACTTTCTTAGCCAGATTTTCTATATCATATTGTCAATGAAAACCAGGCTATTACAGCCTATCGACCAAGGGCGGATGGGGGCAGGGGGGATATCAAAAAATCCATTTTTGGTCCTAGAAGACCATTAAGACGATTTTTAGCCACGCCAGATGTTTATTTTTATGTTTATTATTTTTGTAAAAATTAAAATCAATGACTTCGCTTGATCGCAACCAAAATCGCTTCAATTCGGGTAATGGACTCAGTTTGGCAGCGGATTTGATAAATATGAGTGGGGATGAGCTTGAGTCAAAATTCAGTTGTGCTCCAATTGGAGGAGGGAGGGAGTGCTGAGAGTTAAAAAACGCAGAAATTGCCCCTTTCTAAGCCAATTGATAGAGAATCAAATGCCGGATAACATAGCCAAAAATCAACCTCCCAAGTCAATTAGAAGATATGGAAGGTTTTGCCCTTTTTGACCTTAAAAAAGGGCTGTTCCTCCCCTATCTTCCCGTCAGAATGAGCTAGGAAGTTGAAATTTGGTATGTGCATTAAGTAAGGGTCGTAGATGAGCCTTTTGAGTGTTCGGACTTTTTAGCTCCATTGTACCTCATCATGATCGGTTTTTTCATTTTTTTTTCATTTTTTGAGATTTTTCTTCCCATAACTCCCTCCAAATTGAGTTAGAGACCTGATATTAGATATGTACATTTAGTGGGGGTTCCAGATGTGCCTTACAGCCCTAAATATGTGCTTTTTTGGTTGCTTTTTCTTATTTTTTGTCTTTGTTCCTCGCATAACCCCCCCTTCAAATTGAGCATGGAAGTTTTTGATTCCCTAATGATTGATTCAAAATCTAAACATAATATAAGTTGATCCAGATTAAGGGTAAGATTCTAAATTGGTAACCGCTTATGAGACCTCAATTTTTCCATGCACCCCCCCCCCTCCCAACCTAAATTTTTCGTTCATTTTAAAAGTGTCCGTGAAATTCAAAACGACAATATAAAAATAAGTTCATTGATTCCTTTTTCAAAAAAAAAAAAAAAAAAAAAAAAAAAAAAAATGCAAGGCAGACTATGTTCAGGGACGCAATATGTACCGTGGGGGGGATTCTCGCGGGAAAATTCAGTCATATCCCATATTTGGAGAGGCAATGCTGGATGCTAAAATTAAAAATATATATTCGTTTTCAAGTCAGTTGGTAGCATAGGCTGAAATGGGATCGAAATTTGAGGAAGGGGGCTCGAGTACCTTCGTCTCGAATAATGAGAAATTGAGTATTTAAGGGCATTTGTGAACCGAAAAATTGTAATATTTTATTTTTACTTGGGTAAAGTGTTAATTTTTGAATTTTTGTAAGACCACTAGATGAGGGGGGAGGGGTAATTCAGCATTTAGTACCTAGAACCCTCCCATATCCCTGATGGTCGACAAAAAATTTAAAGTTTTATAACATCCCTAAAAATCAGTCTCTTACCTTTTTGATCTAAGAAAAATATTGTTCCATTCATAGTATCTCCCCACCAAATTAAGGTAATGGTCTGAAAGCTGGTATGTACGGGTAGATTTAGAAGGGGCCCTAGATGTGTGTTTCGATAGTTTCGATCTTTCGACCTCGCTATAGCCCTTCGAAAGCTCTGAACAAGTAATTTTTAGGGCGATTCTCTTCATATTATGAGTTTACTCTCCCTACATCTTCCCTCCAAATTGATGTAGCGGTTTGAAATTTGATACGTAGGTTCTATTAGGGGTCCTTGAGGTGCCTTTTGGGGGTTGCTACGTTTCAACTTCGTTACACCTTCACATGGTTCCAAACAAGCAGCTTTTTTGGCAGTCCTCCTCATTTTAGGAATTTGTCCTTTCTGTACCTCCCTTCCAAACTGATTTATAGGATTAAAGTTTGGTATACAAGCTTAGTAGCAATCCTGGATATGCCTTTTGGTTGCTTCAACTTGTTAGTCCCCATTGGCACCCTCACAGCTCTGAATAAGTAGCTCTTAGGGCGACTGTTCATTTTATGAGTTTGCCATTTCTATATCTCTCTTCCAAATTGATGAATGAGATTGAAATTTGGTATATAGATTTAGTAGGGATCATACATGTGTTCTCTGAGAGTTACGACCATTCAACCCGATTGCATCCCCTCACAGCGCTGAAAAAAGTTTTTTGGTTGGTTTTTCTTATTTTTTTGAGTTAGTCCTTCGCATATCTCTCCTTTAAATTGAGCCAAGGAATTGAAATTTGGTATATAGATTTAGTAGGTGTTTTATACGTGCCGTTTTGGGGAATTTCGACTTTTCGACCTCGTTACACTCTTACCAACGCTGAATAATTATTTTCTAGGAGATTTTTGTTGTTTTCCACGTTTCTCCTTCCCATATCTCTCTTCCAAATTGAGCTAGGTGGTTGAAAATTGGTATGTTTATTTTGGCCGTATTCTAAATGTGCTTTTTGGTTCAACTGTGCCCCTACCATTGAGAAAAATGCATCGTATGGCGCTCTTCTTCATTTTATAAAATTTGGGCTCAAAAAGCAATGCATTGTGATTTTTTTTTTCAAGTAACGTAGGTTGAAGAGGTAAAGCTGCGGATGCCCGAGGTTAACGGAGGCGAAAATTTTCCAATACTCGCAAAATGTATTTTTGGAGAATGGCATTGTTTTGGTAGCCCATTGCAATTGCTTTAATCAACCTAATACTGGGTTGAGATCTTATTTGAAGCGATTTCAACTTTAATTATACAATATGGGTATTTAACAATTAGCCAAATCGAATAATTTCATTTTTTTTTTCCATCAACGTTAATGCATAAATACCAAAATTTAGAATTACATATAAAAAATTCTCATCGTGAAATAAATGGTAGGTACATATTCAGTTGGAAATTAATTATTCGAAGGTGAAAGTAAAACGTTGGTATTTGTTAAAGTGGAACCTTAAAACGAAAGATGGAAAAATTCATCGGCAAAAATTGAGCAAGAGAAGAGATTTGGCGACGCAAAAAATATTAAATTGACTAAAATTAATTTCGTTATCTTTACCACTTCAGTCGAGTTTTGAGGATTTTGTTAACGAAAACGCTCGAATAAAAGGAGAAATTTATTTAGCGAGTAAAGCCTTACAGAGAGTTTAGGATATTTCGCTCTCATCAAAGTAATTTTTCGTCTCATGTTTTTCCAATTTCTTTCCTCCTTCTGAGCTTCGTATCTACAACAGGGCTGGTTTTTTTATTCTTATAAATGGATGAAATATATTCTCTCCCCCCCCCCTCGGTAGAAAAGACGAATCGCGTTACTTTCCACAATTAAATATGGATCATAATGTCAAGCGCAAAACTTTTGGCGACGGTGTGAAAATTTTATTTTACGAATACCGTATACATAGAAAAGCTTGCCGACTGAAAAGGTTCGATTGGTAATATTTACAAAAATGTCAGTAGACATACGTGAGATAAAAATACCCAACTAATCCATTTTCTCGTATATTGGTATAATACAACATTGGACAATGAAAGGCTGTCTTACTTACGATGTCAAATCCAACAAGTGTATCGTATTAAAATTGGCATGTGCACAGTTGTCGTCGAGTATACAGATACACCATACAGAAACAGATACATACAAAAAATAAATATTAAAACAAACGAGAAAACGTAACGGTGCCCTTTTTTTTTTCCTTCTTGAATTTTTTTCAACTTGTAGGACGAGTAGATATTATTTTGGAAGAAACCTCGAAGAAGCAAAATAAAAACGACAACAAACAAAATAATTCCAAATGAATACGATTTTATCAACGTTGTTTTGTCACACGAATTACATCGCTTTTATTAATTTCTCCGTTTTATTATAGAAAGCGCGAACGCGATGACAAATTTTTCGCCTGCTTGTGAATTTGAATTTCAAATTATTTCGGTTTTCAAAACACGCTCTTTATCAAAGTTAACTTCATTTGTACGTAGCCAACTTTCCATCGTTTTATAAACCCGATAATAATTTTGTCAAATATTCTCGCAAAAATTTAGAATTAATTACGTTCGTATAGTCCGAGTCCTTTTTTTTTTCCCTCAGAGATGCTCGGAGAAAAAAAACATAACGCGATTAATATACACGACCAGACGTATTTTTTTTGTTTTTTTTCTCATGTCCAAGCTTATATAACATTTTTGTCCTTTTGTAGCTAATTGAACAATAATACATAGTTTTTCACGAAATGGTATAGCTTTTTTTTTCTCATACTTGCATAGGTCTACGTAGGCTCGTTTTATATAGGAACTTTTTCTTCGATACAAGTCATTTAAATTATGTTCGCTTCGATAATTTAGGCCCGAATTTCATTATCTGTACGCTTGGTAACAGAAAGAAAATTTCGTAAATTCAACACTTCTAGGCTTCTAGTTCCGGTAAATTTTCTCGCATTGTCCAAAATAAGCAGATAGTCAGTTATAAGAACATTTTATCATCGATTCGATTCATTTCAAACGTAAACTGGGTCAAATTTTCGTGCTTTTATTCGCTATAAGTTTCGCATAAAAAATCACGATCAATCACCAAAAAACAGATAAATTTAATCGAAGTAAAATTCTTGCGAATAGTTACAATTTAAAGACATAGCACGAGGTGTGCTCACACGAGCGAACTGAATTTTGTTTGTTTTTGTGGAAATGTGCAAATAATAGCATCGAAATAGTTACCAAATAACCGCAAAGCAATACGGTAAAAAATTCCAATCATCCGAGTGGATTTTCTCAAATTGCAAAACACCAGGTAAAATCGAACAACTTTCAAAAAATCTGAATGTTTTTTAGCCTTAGTATCGGTGTCAGATTATCAAAAAAATTCAGACTATTCTGGACTATCGATCTAAGGTGTGTGCAGAGGAGGGAGGAAAGGTATAGAAAAAAATACGTTTTGCTTGTTCTAGAATACTATTACGACAGTTTTTGGGCATGCAAGATATTTTTTCTTCGTATATATTTTTAGTCTGATTTTTTGTCATTGAAAATCAAGATATTAAAGACTCTCGACCTGCATCAGATGGATAGGGAAATAGTAACGAAATTTATTTTGGGGTCCTAGAAGATTATTGAGATCAGTTTTAACTACGTTAGATATTCATTCTCTTCTATTTTTTCTCTCGATACTAAAAACCATCTGGTCAACTCGATACCAACCAAAATTTACAAGCGGGGATGATTTTTGGTCAAAATTTAGTGATGTCCAAATTTAAACGAGGGGCTGCTAAGGGGCTAAAATAGCAAAGATAGTTAGTTTTTAAAACCATTGATAGAAAATTGAAAGTTGTATACCATATCCAAAAATCAGCCACCTAGGTTGGTTAAGGAGGAAGATATGGGGGCGAATTTCCTGTTTTTAACTGTGAAAAAAAACCATTTCTCATATATCTTCTTCCTCCCATGCCCCCCCCCATGAGATAAGGGTTTGGAATTTAATACGCAGATAGAGTATTACAAGTCCTGGGTGTGCTTTTTTTAGGTTTAACCAATTAAGTCTAATATCTTCACCTATCAAAAAAGTGATGGAAAAATCCTTAAATTTGGATAAAAAAATTAGGAAAAAAGGGATAAAAATGCAGAAAATTAATTCAAAAATAACTAAAAAAAAGCTGAAAAATGTGAAAATTGGCATGAAACATAAAAAAAAACTTTAATTTATTCAAATAAATTTTTTCATTTAAGTGTATTTTTTTTTAGATTTTTAGTTTTTTATACATGAATTCTAGTTATTTTAATTGAATTAAATCATTTACCTTTTGATTTTTTAGAAAGGGAATCAGAATTAGTTTCTGGGATAAATTTAGAATTTTGTTCAATTAATTTTATACTATTATTTTTAATTGAATGTTTAGATATAATTTTTTTTAGAATTATACCTCGGAGGGATGCTTTTTTGCTGATCAGCATTGCGGATAGGACGGATTCAATGAGACTAAAAAGTCGAGACCCCTCTCCCGGGCACATCTTGTGCCACTATTAAATGTTTATGCCTAATTTCAAGTACCTAGTTCAATATGGACGGGTGTTATGTGAGGAACAAACTCAAAAAATAAGAGAAAACGACCAAAAAACCACATATTTCAGGCATTGAAGGGGTGAAACGGAGCTGAAACGTCGAGAGCTCCGAAACCCACATCTAGAACTCAAAACATGAGAAAAATGAAAAAATCCATTAAAAAAACCACTGTTTTGGGGCTGTGAGGGTGGGTGATGGAGCTAAAAAGTCAGAACCCCCAAAGGCACATCTAGAGGCCTAACTAAATATACATACCAAATTTCAACTTCCTAGCTCATTCTTGTGAACAGGAGGAGGAACAGCCCTTTTTCATGGTCAAAAAAGGGAGAAAACCACCATATAACCCCTCCTAATTGACTTCGAAGGTTAATTTTTGGATATGCTATACAACTTTTGATTCTCTATCCATTGGCTCAAAAAGAAACAATGTTTGCGTTTTTAGCCCCTCACCACCCCCCCACCCACAAATGGGGCAAAACTGAATTTTGACCCAAGTTCATCCCCACTCATGTATATCTAATCTACCGCAAACTGAACCCATTGACCGAATTGGAGCGATTTTGGTCGGCATCAAGCGGAATAAATAAATATCTGACATGGCTAAAAATCATCTTGGTGGTTTTCTAGGGCCCAAAAACGGATTTTGTTGATATTAACCCCCCCCCCCCTCATCCGCCGCGGGCCTATGGACTGAAACGACCTATAGGAAAAAATGGAAGAAATTGATCAAAAATCTTGAAAACCTGTTGAAAATTGACCAAAAATATGAAAAAAAAAAAAATCGTTAAAAACAATATAAAATTTGCGAAAAAAGTTACTTAATCACATTAAAAAGTGCAGAAAAGCGGTCAGAAGTCACGGCAAGATGTAAAGGAATATGTGAAAGTCGTCTAAAAATATTTAAAAAATTGTGAAAATTATTGAAAATTTGGTAAAAAATTACGAAAAAATGTTTAAAAAGGTAGGAAAAAATTAATTGAAATACGTTAAAAATCATTGAAAATTCAAGGAAAACCATTAGAAAAATGCGTGAAAAATGCAGAAAATGCATCAAAAATTACAAAAAAATGTTGAAAAAGGTGTAAAAATTTACCAAAAACCGTTAAAAATTATCGAAAATTGGATGAAAATTTTACAAAAATGCGTAAAAAAGCAAAGAATTAATCAGAAATTACTAACAACTTTATTTTAAACCACTTTTTGTCAAATTTTTACCAAATTTCAATTATTTTCAACAATTTTTGGTTCATTTACGTCTATTTTTCAACATTTTTTCCATGTTTTTTAACAAATTTTCCGCATTTTAACGCATTTCTTTTCAGAATTTGGGTCAATTTTCACTCATTTTTCAATAGTTTTTCATTTTGTTTAATTAATTTTCCGCATTTTTAACGATTTTTTTTTGTAATCAAGGTCAAATTTTACGCAATTGGCAACACTTTTTCAAAACATCCGATCAATTTTCTACATTTTAAATCCTTTTCTTTCTTAATTTTTTACCCAATTTTCAATGATTCTTGACGATTTTTACGTGATTTTTGATCACTTTGCAGCATTTTTTACTCATTTTTGTTAATTTTTCATCCAATTTTCAATGATTTTTAACGACTTTTTTTTAATATTTTAGCTCAATATTCATATATTTCTGCATTATTCAATTTTTAATTATTTCTAACCATTTTTTCCATATTTTAGGTGAGCTTTCATTTATTTTTCACCATTTTTTCGTGATTTTCAATCAATTTTCTGCACTTTTTACGAGGTTCTGTCATTTTTTTCGATGATTTTTAACGATGTAAATTTTTAAAATTTGAGTAGTTTTACCGCGTGAATAGTATTTATGGGGGTAATTCGAGCTGTTAATTACAAATCTGCTGCTTGTTTTCACGTGGGATAGCAATTTCGTCAGTGAAGAAAATAAGATTTTCAAGAGATACAAGAGGTGAGAGTGGGGATTTTTACCCCGAGATTTTCAGGCCATCATAACCGAATTCCGTCAATTAGGTTCAAATTTCATCTCCGAGGCAGATTCACCTATCTCGTCCGTTGTTAACCTCCAACCCTTATTGTTATCTCCATTGACACTTCTTACTTCTTATGTTTACTTTAGATTAGCTAGTATCTTTAAACTCTGTACTTATTTCTAATTATTTATGTTCTAGTATTGAAATAGAAATAATAGTTACTGTTATCTCCATTGATCACTTTCTACTTCTTATGTTCACTTTAGATTAGCTAGTATCTTTAAACTCTGTACTTATTTCTAATTATTCATGTTCTAGTATTAAAATAGAAGTGATAGTTACTGTTATCTCCATTGATCACTTCCTACTTCTTAAATGTAATTTTTTTATTTCTTTTTTAACTCATGTAATGTTCATCATCTCCAAAATGAAGAAAGGTTTTTAATCGTAATTAAGATGAAAGGGCACTGGCGATACGTTTATTGCCACTCGACAGAGGATTACAAACTCTCATTTTTCTATATTTATATACAGTTATTATCTTATAGGTACTTAGATTATACGTTAATAGGAACTAGCAGTAATATCCTACACTTTGAACTTAATGAATGATAATCTAAATAATACCTATCACTTCTATTAGAAATAAGTACAGAGTTTAAAGATACTAGCTAATCTAAAGTAAACATAAACATCTTCGCAGTTGCATAGCACAGGAGAAAAATTAACAATAATCATTCACAAGTTGGACGAAAGTTGGAAAAAAAAAGTTAAATCAAAAAAAGAGTCCTATTTGCAAAATATTTTGGTAAGAAAAAAACATCGAAAAAACGAATAAAAATTAACAATTAATTGGTGAAAGTAGATAACTATTGCTTAGAAAACGTGCTAAATTGTTGTGAGAAATTTTATACGCAAAATTTAAAATTTAAAGATTCATATCTTTCTGCTTTGAAAACCTATTTCACTGCGCCTCTTTTTCTTTCATCTCTAAATCAGTCGAATGATTTGAATTTGAAATATATTTTTTTTTATTTCAATTTCAGCTCAATTACTTTTGACGGTATTTTTATTTTCAAAGGCAGGTGCAACCACCAAAAAGGCACGAGTATTATTTCGAAGCGTGTCATTTAAACAAAACCTACGGAGATCACTTATACGTGAGTTTTCAATATCGAGGCCTTATAATGAAAAAAAAAAACTACCATTTTTGCAAATTTCTTTTCGCAAGTCAACTTGGTAATCTAAACGATAGGATGGAATTTGACCTTGTACCAAAAGGTCGTAAAACTGGTATCAACGACCTCTTGGCTCGAATAATAAAATAAAAGAAAAGTAAAATTAGATTCATTAGGAAAATTCGCCGACACCGATAAATAATGCAAATAGATTATATTACAAGTGTTCAGAATTAAATTTAACGTTACGCGACTTGGCGATTGGACATCGGAGGGATGCAAATGTAATGGAAGAGGGATGAGAAAACGTTTTAATAACGTCAAAAGATTAAAAACGAGAATTTATTCGCCAGAATTGAAGGGGTGAGGGGAGGGAGGGGAGGGAAGGAGGGAAGGCGAGCAGAGTGGATATCGTAAGCTGAGAAATTTATTTCAATTACGCCGGCAATGTTTAACTTTATAGGTACCTAACCTATTACTTGGGTAGGTACCTCTTTACCTACCATTATAAGAAATGAGCCGCGTGTTGAAGTTTCCTTCCCTACCCTGCGGCGCCCTGCCTCGCCGCCGGTACCAACTACATTTTTCATTTCGTATAATGAAACTAGGATGATATTTAAAAAGATTACATACCTCTGATTTGGACATTCCTCGTTCATCTGCTGGCTCGGTTTACCGCCGCCGTTGAATCCGTTCATAAGACGAGACGTGCCAGTAAATGTGGAATCTTCATTGTCGTCGGAATTTAGTATAACGCTGTTGCGAGTAATTTCATCGCACCTCGAGTTGGAATGATTTTTTTCACCAGCCGAATTCCACAAATGTCGTTGAAAACTATTCTGGCGATGATTTTCGTTTTCATACGTTATCACAGGCATTTACTTATGGTGTAGGGTTTATCGTTCCGCGCGACTGTAAAATAAGAAAAAGGAAATGGAGAAATTAGCGGCAAGAATTCATACAGTAAATGTATTTTATTGGAATTATTGGCGAGTGAATATTTCGCTATTTTACGTATTGTATACGAATAAACGTAGTCAACTGCAAGAAAAAGTGAGAACCTATTCATTAGGCCTAAACACAAGGAAGACAGTTGTTGATTGAGAAAATGACTCGTGCCTTCCGAATAAACATGTCGTACATTTATCTAGCCTTAAAATACATTATTTTCACAGCAATAGAATAACCAGAGAAAAGGGAAAACCAAAAAAAAAAAATATCGCAACGTGACGTTTTTTGAACCTGATTTTCAAGAATAGAGGAGACATTGGAATTGCTCACTCGTAGAATAAAGAAAGGAGCACTTAATAGTGGTAGGGATTAGTGATCGCGTATTGGTGCATTTTTGAACATCGATATTTTCGATACGATATTCAAAAATATCGATAATATTGATAATTTTGAAAAATGGGACTGAAACGTCGAAACATCAAAAGGCACATCAACGGGTCCCTACAGACGGGACATATCTAATTTCAACTTCCTAACCCAATTTGGACGAGAACTATACGAGGAACGCAACTCAAAAAATAGGAAAAAACGACCAAAAACCCACTTTTAGGGGCAGTGAGGGAATAAAATGGGGCTGAACAGTCGAGATCCCCAAAAAATATACTTAGAACTCCTACTACATGCACATATCCAATTTCAACTTCTTAGCTCAATTTGCAGGGGAAATTAGGTAAGGAACAAACTCAAAACATGAGAAAAATGAGAAAAACCTATTGTCAGAGGATGCAATCGAGTTAAAAACGCAGAGCCCTCAAAAAGGCACATCTATGGCTCCAACCATATATGTACATAACAAATTTTAACTTCCTAGCTCAATTTGGTGAGGAGAAAAGGAGGAACAGCCTTTTTTCCAGGTCAAAAAAGGGAAAAACCCCCATATCTCTCCTCCTAATTGAGTTTGGAGGTTGATTATTGGATATGCTATACAATTTTTAATTCTCTCCCAGTTGGCTTACAAAGGGGTAATTTTTGCGTTTTTGACCCATCAGCAGCTCCTTTCTCGAATGAGGTATCGAGAGAAGCAAATGATTTTAATCTATGAAACAAAGTAAAAAATAAAAATGAACAAATGACATGGCTGAAAATTGTCTTAATGGTCTTCTACGACCCCAAAACAGATTTTAATGATATCCTCCGCCCCCTCTTTCATCCGTCGTACGTCGATAGGCTGTAATAGCCTGGTTTTTTCATTGACAATGTGACAGAGACAATCAGGCTAATTACGATTTATCGTTGAAAACTAAAGATCTAAGAATCGGAGCCCAATTTTGGACTCTGACCAGGCCGTGGCTTTCTTATGAGCGGAACCTCAGCACTGAACCTAATTAATTGGCTCTGCAGCCTCGTTGCTGAGGATCCGCTTCATAAGAAAACAATTATGCGGTCGAAGCCCAATTGGAGACTACGATGCGTTGCTACAAATTAATATTCATTACTAAAAATTAATATTTATTGTAATCGCTACAATCGAAAAACTTCAAATTTCGATTCAGGTATATATTATTTTTTGAATTCTTTCTGGTAACTCTTATTAATGGTATACTCTGCAGCTGAACAGTCACGTTCACTACTCACTGAAGGCTCTGGGATAATGTTTCCAGCAGCATACTACAAATATCGATATTTTTGAATATCGAAAATATCGATATAATATCGGTAATATAGATATTGTTGCAATTACTTGTAGAGATACAGGTGGATGTTGTTGGCCTCTACTAAGTGTACATGTCAAATTTCAAGTACTTAGTTCAATTTAGAGGGGTGATAGGAATGGAACAGCTCCTTTTCAAAGTCAAAAAAGAGAAAACCCCTCATATTTACCCTCCTAGCTGACGTAAGAGACTGATTTTTGGATATATTATGCAACGCTAGGTTGCCTACCGTTAAACTTGAAAAAAAAAAACAATTTTTGCGACTTTAGCCTCGCAGCACCCCCCCCCCCAATTTGGGCATAACTTAATTTCGATCCGAGGTCAACCCCACTCCAGAATATCAGATCTGTCGCCAATCTAAGCCTATTTCCCAAATTTGATCGATTTTGGTTGGTATCGATCTGAGCACATAATTTTTAGTGGGGGGGGGGGGGTATAAAAATTAAAATAAA
>FIZR01020339.1:0-27908 GCA_900060175.1 Ferrisia virgata | reverse complement strand
AACCGCCCCCCCCCCCCCGTAAGTGTATCAGTTCTCTATACTGTACGTTTTTCAGATTTTTAAATGGGAGATTTTAGCTTAATTTTCTATGTTATATTGTTAATGAAAACCAGGCTACTACGGGCTATGAAAGTTCATCGGAGGGGGAGGGGGATATTAACAAAATCTGCAAGGGGTTCCTAGGAGGCCAATACGACCATTTATTTTTTTCCTCGAAGACTAGACTAATTTACTCTATTCGATACCGATTAAAATCGAACAAATTAGAGAAATAGACTTAGATTGGCGATGAAGTACATATATTTGGGTGGGGATGAATTCGGGTAAAAATTCAACTCTGCCTAAATATGAGGAAGGAGGTGCTGAGGGGCTAACATTGTGAAAATTGTTCCTTTTTGAGACAATCGATAGGCAATGCAAGGTTATATAACATATTTAAAAATCAGCTTCCTAGGTCAAGTAGGAAGGGCGATACGAAGGATTTTCCCCTTTTTGACCTTCAAAAAGGAATGCTCTTCGCTTATCTCCTTTCTAAATTGAGCTAGCAAGTAACAATTTGGTATGTAGACTTAGTAGGGGCCATAAATTTGTCATTTTGGAGTGTTGATTTTTCAGATCCATTGCGCCCCTTTGCAGTCTAGAAAAGTGGTTTTTTGGCGGGGTTTCTCTTATTTTCAGTTTCTTCCTTTCATAAGTCCCCAGAAAATTGGGCTATAAAGTTGAAATTTGATATGTAGATTTAGTGTAGGTTCTAGATGTGCCTTTTAGGGGTTACGATTTGGTTTTTCTTATTTTTTGAGTTTGTTTCTCGCATATCTCTCTCCAAATTGGGCTTGGCAGTTGAAATTTGGTATATCCTAGAGATACCTTTTGGTGGTGCCAACTGTTTAGCTCTATTGTACTTCCCCCATCCCTCATCACTGATTAGGGAAAAAGTATCGCTCGCGTTCTTGTAATTGCATTACAGGAAAATCAGACTGGAAAAAGCATCATTTTGGGGTGTTTTTTTTTTTATTTGAAAACCTAAGCTTTTACACCGAATTTCGAACTTTGGCTCATCAATTTATAATTTCATTTCCACATTAATTCTAAGTCCAATCAATCTTTAGGTATGAGCCAACGAAGACGAATCGTTCGAGAAAAAATTTGAATTATTTTAAAATAGAGTACCGCCCCCTTCGTCCTCTAGTAGAGAGTTGAGGTAGAAATAACATCGTTTCCTTCACTAGAACACTGAGAAAACCTCGAAATAATGTTGAACAAATTCGAAAGATCCAAGGTTAAAAATTTGGATGAGCCAGTAGATACGGGCTGAATTATCCACACCCCCCTCCTCCTACCATCCTCCTGTATACCGACATTTAGTAAAATTTTTTTTTCATCCTTCATTGGGTCAGTTTGTTCAACATTTTGGGAAATTTCAAAAGATGAAAAATGCGAAATAAAAACAATGTGCCATAACAATCACTTAGGGTAATCTTCGAGCATGGCTTTCTCCATCGCAATCCTACAACAATATTTTAAAAAATGGTCAGCATATATTTTTCGTTTCACGTTTACAATGCTAATTAGCACTTCGACGATGTATTTTCGTTATCGCATTTAAACGATACGACGAAAACGATAAATCTTTCGTTCAAAAGTATACATCTATCTACACTATGGAGACAGCGACTTCACGTCGAGTAGAAAATACTACGTTTATTTAACGTCGTGCAAGGCCTAAAAGCAGGACGAGCATAGATAGACGTCGTCATCATCGACTCGGCGTCATCGTCTTCGTCGTTAACATAATGAAATCGAATAACTAACGTAAAGAGAGATAGAAAGACGAGGGGCGAGACAGCGAGAAAGGATGCGAAAGATGATACAAAGATGACGAGATTTGTTAGCCATTAACGCAGGAGGGGCTTTGTGCGACGATCGTATCGTTGAAAATTTCATCGAAATGTCTAACGATTAAAATTTATATACTAGCTACCTCCACATCCACCTATCTAGCGTGCGTATAGATGTGTACTGTACGTTACGAATCCATTTGTTGAAAATCATTGTATCGAAAATGACATCCGGCGAATTTATTCTGCACTCATTTTCGTATTTACAGAAGAGGAGTTGACGACACCGCGAGCGAGGTCGGCGAAAGAGAAAAATATTCCATCAACGAACCGACCTGTTGAGAGGTTTGCTTTTGGATCGATACAGGCGCCGCGCCGAGTCGCCCAAATATCAGTAGCTATTATAATCGGATAATTAGTTAAAGCCGCGACGAGGCGACGAATAATAAATTATTATTATGACGCCAGGTCGCGCTCGTATATAAGTAGGTAGGTCTAGCTAGCTAGCTAGGTAGGTATTGTACAATAAGCCTTTATGAAACAAAAGCTACAATAGCTAGATAGGTAGGTCGTAGGTTGATATTTATCAATACGAGCTCTCGTAAATCGCCACAAGCGACTCGATATAGGTATCTGTTTCATTCCTTTGGGGATGTGTTACCACGTTTTGTATCAAACGTACGAGTACGCATACAAAATAGATTCCACCGGCAGCGGCATATTACTAACCCAGGTACCTATAACATGCGACAGATAGGTATAAGGTAGCTAGGTAATTTTCCTCTATACACTCGTACCTCATTTAAGGTGAAATTCGATCAACGTGTATGTATCTTGGGTAAGTGTATTTGTGTAGGATGTATGCGGTGTACCGTAAATTGAATCTAGAATGCTCAATTACGCACTGTTGGCAAAAATCTTTACCAATACGGATTAAGCTGTCTAAACGTTGAATAGAAGATTGATATCGAGTTCATCGCTGCTGACTTTACCCACTACCAGAGATTACCTCTTTATAGTAAAAAGACAGCCATAACTCGCGGTCCATAATTCAGCTTCTCTCACTTTCATCAAGAAAATATCAGTCACCAGTATTCGTCTCTCCTTTTCCTATGCTATTATAAACCTTAGTTCATTTAATGGCTAAAAAAAAACCGATCGCAATCTGTGTTGCTTTTTCAGCCTGATTTTCGTGACATACTACAATCATGAGAAATGAAAAAAATGCATCGCGAAGCAATGCTCTTTTTCTAATCAGCATAGTGGGTAGGAAGGGTTCAATGGGGCTTAAAAGTCAACATTCCCAAAAGGCATATCAAGGGTCCTCACAGACGGGACATATCTAGTTTCAACTTCCTAGCTCAATTTGGAGACATGTTATGCGAGGAACAAACTGAAAAAATTAGAAAATGTGGAGTGAAATGAGGATAAAAAGTCAAGATCCCCAAATGGCACATCTGAGATCCTACTAACAGTACATACCTAATTTCAACTTCCTAGCTCAATTTGAAGGGGTGTTATGCGACAAGCAATCTCAAAAAATAAGAAACGGCCAAAAAACCACTCTTTTGAGACTATGAAGGGGTGAAATGGGGCTAGAAAGTCGAGATCTCCAAAACACACATCTAGAACTCCCACTAAATGTATATACCTAATTTCAACTTCTTAGCTCAATTTGGTGTGGAGTTACGCGAGGAACAACCCAAAAAATTAGAAAATTTAATCAAAAAACCACTTATTTGGGGCTGTAAGAGGATGAAATGGGGCTAAAAAGTTGGAACCTCCAAAAGGCATATTCAGTATCGACACTAAATGTGCATAACAAATTTCAAATTCCTAGCTCAATTTAATGGGGAGATAGGGGAGGAACATCCCTTTTTTAAGGTGAAATAGGGGAAACCCTCAATATCTCCCCTCCTAATTGATTAAGAAGGTTGAGTTTTGGATATTTTTTACAACTTTTGATTCTCTATCAATTGGCTTAGAAAAGGGGCAATTTTTGCGTTCTCGGTTCCTCAGCACCCCCTCCCTCAAAATGGGGCAAAACTAAATTTTGACTCAAGGTAATCCCCACTCATGTATATCTAATCCGTCGCTTAACTGAGCTGAATGACCGAAGGGTCGAGGTCCACTGGTTTTTCTTGACATTTCGATTTGAAATCTTAAAATAAATTCTGGGTCATGCTCAACTGTTGGCGGGTCAATAGATGTCGACATTTCAACTCAAAATCATAAAATCAATTTAAGGTCAATGTCAACTGTTTTGACGAGTCAACTTCAAACATCTCTAATTTTTTTCAACATTCAACTTAAAATCGTAAAATCAATCCTACATAAAATAAGTCCACGGATGTCATGTCTCTAATTTTTCTCAACATTTTGACTTAAAATCAAAAAATAAGTCCACTGATGTTGCATCTCCAATTGACTCAACATTTCAATTCAGAATCATAAAATTAATCCTTCATAAAATAAGTCCACTAATGTCATTCCAGGCCATAAACATCTGTCCATTAGTGTCAGTTCAATTATGACGTCACATTGCTGATGGTCCACTAATGTCATCTAATGATGACAGTCAACTGTTGACGGTCAATAGCTGACGATTTTTTCCAGAATGCGCTATTAAACACCTTAAAGTGTTAATATCTGACATGGCTAAAAACTGCCTTAATGATCTTGTGGGATCCCAAACGGATTTTTTTGATATTCCCCCTTCATCCGCTGTTGGTCGATAGACTGTAATAACCTGGTTTTCTTTGTCAATATGACATAGAAAATCAGACTAAAAATGAGCTTTGGCATGTTTATTCTTCGGGAGTGGTAAGGGTACAAGTAGACATTAGAATGCATATCTGAAACTCTAAAAAAAGCACATTTAGGACAACTACTAAATCTATATACCAAATTTCAATTTTCTGACCTAATTTAGAGGGGAGATATGCGTAGGACAAATTCAAAAATAAAAAAAAAATATGCCTAGCTGTAAGCGGTTGAAAAGAGCCTGAAAAGTTAAAATCCCAAATAGAGTGTTTTTAAGGCCTCTGCTAAATCTACGTGCAAAATTTCAACCTCCCAGCTCAATTTGGAAGAGAGATATGCATGGGAAAAACTCAAAAATTGAGAAAAACTTCCCACAAAACCACTTTTTTGGGGCTGTGATGGGTTGCGAGTGGTTTGAAAAGTTGAAATCCCAAAAAGCACACTTAAAATATTTACTAAATTTAGATATCAATTTTCAAACACCTAACTCAATTTCGAGGAGACAAGCCTAGAAAATAAAAAAATTGACAAAAAATTACTTTTTCGGGGTTGTGAAGAGTTGCATAGGGACTGAAAAGTTGAAACTCCTAAAAAGCACTTTTTAAGACTTCTACTAAATCTGTGACAAATTTTAACCTCCTAGCTAAATTTGGAGGGGAGATGTGGGTGGGACAAATCCATAAAATAAGAATGAAATCTTCAAAAGGCATATCTACGACCTGTAATAAATCTACTCGCCAAATTTCAACCTCCCAGCTCAATTTGCTGGGGAAATACGCGTAAGACAAACTCAAAAAATAAGAAAAACTGCTCACAAAGCGACTTTTGCAAGGCTGAAATGGGTTGCAGGGGGTTCTTTTAAAAGGCACATTTAGTTCTTCTACTTAATTCATCTGTCAAATTTCAACCTCCTATCTCAATTTCAAGGGGAGATATGCGTGGGACAAACTCAAAAAATAAGAAAATTCGACAAAAAAAAACATCTCTTTGGAGGTGTGAAGAATTGCAAGGAGACCGAGAATTTGAAATCCTCAAAAACTACATTTATGACCACTAATAAATCTGTGTGTCTAATTTCAACCTCCTACCTCAAAGGCTGAGGGGGATATGTGCAAAACAACCTTTCATCAAGGTCAAAATGAGGGGAAAAGCCCTACTTCTCTCCTGCTAATTGATCTAGGAGGCTAATTTTTAGATATGTAATACAACTTTTCATTTTCTATCGATTGGTTCAAACATGAACAGTTTTCTCCGTTTTATCCTTTCAACTGCCCCTCCACTCAATTAGGATATAGCAGAATTTTGGCTCCAAGGTCATCCTCGCTCAAAAATATCAAATTGGCAACAATCCAATTCAACGGCCCAAATTGGACTGATTTTGGTCTGTGCCAAGCAGAACGAGTTATTTTTAGTTTCGGAATGAATAAAAAAAGTAATAAATGTCTGACATGGCCAAAAAGGCAAAAAATGGTGTCGATGGTCTTCCAGAACTACAAAACGGATTTCGTTGATGCCCCTCCCCCCATTCCGTACATCGGCCGTAGGTGGATAGTCCGTCATAGCCGGATTTTCACATCATTCTAAAAGTATGATTAATTCGATGGTGTAAATTTCAAGATTCAATACAGCCATACCAGTGCGAAAGTATCGTCGAAATAATTTACAGATTTAAACTTGCCTACCAACGACGTCAATCTTCTCATCAGATAAATTATACGAATTAAATATTAAGCCTCGTCATTCTCTTATAATAAAATAGGTACAGTATCTCGCTTCATACTGCTTCGATGTAGCCTGCCTTCATCGACTGAGAACCCCTCTAAGCTGTACCTAGTCGCACCTGTAACCAAGCTTCTTCATTTTCGTTATCACAAGCGAAAGCGAAAGTGAAAACGAAAACGAAAACGTCGACAGTCGACACGACGCGACGTACTGTATTTACGAAATTTAAATTTTACGCCTCTTTTTCGAGAGTTAGCTATTTTGCAGGTATAATATTTTAATCATACACGCAGAAGAAAATTGTCGCTCGGCTAAAACAATAATGAAATTTTGCACGCGCTTGAAAAATTAAACAACCATATTTTAGATACTAGTTTGAAATTTCAAAACGAACGCATATCCCAATCTTCTTCAGACGAATCTTTTGTTTGAGCAAAGTCGTCGTCGTCTAAAAACAAAAATGATTAATTAACCCACTCGAAAAGAGCGTTTTTCGTATACCTACGTTGATTAAATTTATGAATTTCGTAAACGTAAGCAGAAGCAACCTAGGTGTTTATAAACAGTATCAGGTGTCTTAAGATCGTGATGATCTATACGATAAATATAATTCACGAGGTTTCATTTCGAGTACTCTGACTGATAACTGATGATCATTTTCCTTTATAAATAGCAAAAATATAGCACCTACTCGATTCAATAGCTATATAAACAGTATGGTTCATGTTTTCAAGAATAGAATTTATTCAAGAACATTGTTAAATACTGGTAATTCCTGTTGATCCAAGTAGAATTAGCTGAGAGGGTGTTGAAAAAAAAATACCAAACACAATTGCAACATTTACAAATTATCTGGTGCACTTGCTTTTAACAAATTAAATAGGGTTTAAAAAAATTTCCATCCTGACATAAGAAAATTTCGCGCGCGATTTGTTAGGAAAAAGGTATTTAAAAGAAATTTAAAACGCCCTACAGAGCGAGGAAAAATTTTTCACAAGTTCAAACTCCTCTCAAACAAGCAAGAAGCTATTAACAGTCCAAAGTGTGAAGTTACACTGAAAAGCCTTTTGAAGGGAGATATGTGTGAGACCAACTCCAAAAATCGCAAAAACTCATACAAAAAACTACTCTCTCAGAATTGTTAAGAGTACAATAAAGTTGAAAGTCCTCAAAAGTCATATTTAGAACCGTTACTTAATCCACATAAAAAAATTTCACTCTTCTAGTTCAATTCAGAAGTGATGTTTGCAAGGTACAAATAAGAAAAATGAAAAAAAAAACGTCATGAAAACCATTTTTGGGACTACGATGGTGGTCAACGAGGCTGAAAAATCTAGACACGAAAATTCAATCCTTCAGCTCAATTAGAAAGAAGATATTCCAGAAACTTCTTTTTTTCAAAGTCGAACAGAGGAAACCGTTTATATCTCCCCTCCTACCTGACATGGGACTGAAACGTTGAAATCCCCAAAAGGTAGATCCACAACTATTACTAAACCTGCAGGTCAAATTTCAAACCCCCAGCTCAAATGGGCAGAGGGGCATAGGCCAGGAACCTTTTTTTCAAGATAAAGTAGCAGGAAAGTATCTCGGTCGGTGTAGAGTTGAATAAATGATATTAATTATCGCGTTTTTTGGACGAAAAAATACATGTCACATTTTCAAAAATGGTATAGATAGCATTTTAGGACCCCAAGCCAAATTTTGATGATATCCTCCCTCCCCCTCACCATCGGTGTCGTGGGCTAATTGAAGGAAGATATCCATGAATTTTTGCGTATAAATCGGTGAAAAGGAAGGAGGAATTTTGAAAATTTTCTTATCCCAACATCGAAAAATATTAACATCGGAAGATGTTTAATAGCGTATTCTGGAAATACTTAAAACTCTTTGCACGCAAAGAGCAAACATCGAAAGAATGTAAGGTTTGATATTTTAAATGTAATTGGTATAATTTTTTTCATTATTTTTTTTTATTTAATACTTGTCACTTGGAAAATTTTCTATATTTTCAGCAACATTGGGTCATTTTCTTTTACTGTAAAGGTCAATTTTTCCTCACTGACACAGAAATATAATCTTTTTTTCTAATTTTAGAATTTCATAAGCGAAAATCATAAAATCAATCCGAGGTCAAAGTCAACTGTTGACAGCTCAACTTTCTTTAATTTTCTGCAATATTTCAAATTAAAATCATGAAGTCAATCCAAAGTATAGGTCGATTGTTTATGGGTCAACGTTTAACATCTTTAATTTTCCTCAACATTTTAACTTGAAATTATAAGGTTAACCACGGTCAAGGTCAACTAATTTTCTTCGACATTTCAACTTGGAATCTTGAAGTCAATCCAGGGTCAAGGTCAACTGATGGTGGGTCAACGAATGACGATATTTCAACTCAAAATCATAAAATCGATTTTAGGTCAAGTTCCACTCTTTTGACGAGTCAACTTCAAACACCTCTAATTATTCTCAACATGAAATCAATCCTTCATGAAATGAGTCCACTGATATCATTCCAGAGCAAAAAATTTGTCCACTGATGTCAGTCCAACGATGACGTCACACTGTTGATGGGCCACTAATGTCATCTAATCATGACAGTCAACTGTTGACGCTCAACTGATGGTCAATAGTTAATGATTTTTCCAAAATGCGCTATTAAACATCTTCCGATGTTAATTTACAGTTGATGGTCAAACATCTCCAATTTACCTCAATATTTCAACTTAGAATCATAAAAACAATTCTTCATAAAATAAGTCCACAGATGTCCTTTCAGGCCATGAAAATCTGCCCTGAAGGTCAGGCAGACCGGTTTTCATGGCCTGGAATGCCATTGGTGGACTTATTTTATGAAGGATTGATTTTATGTTGATTTTATGATTTTAAATAGAAATGTTGAGAAAAATTAGAGATATTTGAAGTCAACTCGTCAAAACAGTGGACCCTGACCATAAATCGATTTTATGATTGAGTTGAAATGTTGTCATCCGTTGACCTTGATTTTGGATTGATTTTGAAATTTTTAAATTGAAATGTCAAAGAAAATTAGTTGACCTTATCTCCAATATATTTTATAATTTCAAGTTGAAATGTTGAGGAAAATTTAAAAAAGTTGACCCTTCTTTAGTTTACCTTGACCTCAGACTGATTTTACGATTCAGGGTTGAAATGTCGTCATCAGTTGTCTCGTTAACGGTTGACCTTGACCCTGAATTGATTTTAAGATTTTAAATCGAAGCGTCGAGAAAAATTAGTTGACCTTGACCTCCGGTCAATTTTACCAATTTCGCCAAAAAAATAGAAGAAAATTTTCCAAATGACAAGTATTAAATAAAAAAAAAAATAAGAAAAAATTGTACCAATTACATTTGAAATATCATAACTTACATTCTTTCGATGTTTACTCTTTGCATGCAAAGAGTTCTAAGCATTATGAAAAATCTTATTTAGTACATAATATAAATAATGTATGCCAATTTCATCAATTTATGGACAAATTTATCAAACCAGTCAACATTAAAAAGCCTGGTTGGATGCTCCTGCATCCTTTCTCAAGTTACATCCCTGTTAATTCAATATCATGAAAGTTTTTGCTTAATTGAAAAATGGAATAAGATAGAGAAGAATATCGTATCTGAAAAATTCTGCAAAAAAAAAAAAAAAAATGATGGAAATGATCAATGTGTAAGAAGTAGAACAGATTTTTTTATATACATTTTTTGTCTACCATGAAAATTGAAGGATCTATCAGTACCTACAATTTTTTTCAAGATGATTTTTAATATAAAATATGTTCGCAGCTCCTACAATTTTCATGTCAGGCAAAAAGTGAAGTGAACGAAATTAGTTCTATTTTCAAAGAGCTAAGCACTTAGGACTACTCATTTTCATTGTTTACGTTTTTTACCAGGACTTTGTCGATTCAACATGTATCAGCAATCCCTTCAATTATTCAATTAGGCATAAAATAAAAATTACAAAATTTTCTCTATTTTGAACCTACCATAGATGGATAACTTATTCATTTGGTGTATTTTTTTGAGTATCCGATTATAATGGAATCTCAAATTTGTTTACTTTACACTTAGAAGATTTTCGACCAATTTTCCAACTTTGGTTAATTTTTCAAGTTCTATAAAGTAATAAATACGGTACCTAATTTAGGGAAGGGAATTTTCAGGTAACACTGGCTTGGGTAAAATTGCCTCCTCTTACCCAACCTATCAGGAAGTTCGGGTGATTTTACAACCCTAAGAAATTTTTTTCCCATCTTAAACCTCCTTGTTTGATATATTTGGAAGCGCATACCGCATACGTAGAAAATAAAAGATTAAATTTTCGTATTACGATGAAAGATTCTTTTGAACGTTGCCCCAAACACACACACACACACACACACACACAAAGCGACGAAGAACGAATATGCGTAACTTATTTATCGTTTATATAACCGGCTAAGTTAGCAAGAAAAGGATCACGTTTGATAAATTAATTCGAAGGTTTGAATATCTTGGATGTCTCGCTTTGTTTGAATATTTCGATGTTATAATAAATTCGGCGTTCGTTTATCGTAGACAGTGTACTTTTAGGCTTATTGAGGACCTTTTTCGAAGCGAGATTTGACGTTTAGCGAAATATTTATCGAATATAGCCCGCAGTATGCGCAGATTTTGGGTAGATGGTGAAAATTATTACATCGCCAAAGTAAATTAGACGCGGATAATTTTAATTGGATTTTTCTTTTTATTTCTTAGACTAAATAGGTAGGTTTTTTTTTTTCGTTCGTACCTACGCTTATTTATCTACTTATTTTAGTACATCGTCTTTGCTTCATTTTGTCACGATGCTATTTACTTTTTTCTTTTATGGCACAGATTCGTTAAAAGTTATTTTGTTGTTTGTCGGTGTAAATTTTCGTCGACTAAATTGATTTCTCGCTGACGGAACTCGAAATTGGTAAAGTTTACGTACGCAGGAGGCAGCTTCAAAGACGACAACGCTGCGGTTACTTCGAACCGCAGTTTAATTTCAAGTTCAGATATCCGGTGTATAGGTATAAGTTATTTATAACCTTGATCATATGCAAAACACCTCGCACCGAGTGGTTCGCCATTTAAAAATGCATGAGAATGGAAAGAGACAAGGCGATGACGATAGCGACGACGACGACGACGACGACGACGACGACGAAACTCGTACCCTCGCTGTACAAATTGCGGAAAATTTGCCGAAGTAGAACGAGATGATAAAAACTTTTTTCTTTCCTTCTTCGAATGAAAAATAAGTTAACCGTGAAAAATTTCTAATTTCGAGTTCTGCCAGCGTCAATTATTTTTCGTATTGTTTTCTCGATTACCGCCGAACATGTTTCGAAATCTTAAAAGCAGCTATTTGCCAGACGTGAATGTTTTTCGTGTTGTTTCGTTGAAAAGTATTTACCTTGATCGATTCGAAGATTACATTGGTTTTGTTATGAAACTTCTCAATGATACACGGCGTGTGCTACGACCATGTTACCTTTTAGGCTGCGACCGATTGAACGAAACGCAAGCTAACGTAACCAAGGCAGACCTATCCTACATATATTTATAGCTAGAGCTATCTTATACCTACCTACCTACCTATCTACCAACCTACCTACCTACCTACCTACCTACCTATCGCGTACTCGCGTACTCGTAGTACAGTCAGAATTCTTGTACAAATTCCTCAAAACGTTATCATGATTGAACTTTACTCGTAAATTACCAACAGATAGATACCTTGACCGAAATGAAACTTTTCCCCGTAGTGAAATATATCTACACTCGATAGGTCGATAGATGATCGTTTGGCTTTTGTCTGCACTTGATAAATTTCTCAATTTTTATAATAGCTTATGGCGAGCGTCCGTCAAAGCAAAACATATTACCTATCCTCGTTTGATGATACTGCTTCATGCGACGGTGTACAATTTTTGGTAATTTTTCATCGATAAATAAGTTAACAAATTTACTATTGAAGACTCGATTGCATTTTAACGCGAGCTCTTGCTCGGTCCCATGTACCAGCACGTAAAGATAATTATCATTTCTTGCTAACAAAAAGTACCCAGCTCGGATGGTCTGAACTTGGCTATATTTTTTTTGAAAATCTATAAATGAAGGGGTCAAAAAAATCGTCAAATGACCTGAAAAAGATGTGGTAAAAATTCCAACTTTCTGAATCAATTTTTGAAATTGCAAAACTGACTCAAAGTTTGCTAATTTTTAAAAATTTTCAAAAAATTTAAAAAAAAACATTGTTTTGAAAATTTTTTCAAAAATCAATTATTACACATTTTTTGTACACTAAATTAGCATTGTTGCCAAATGTTGGCCATTTTCCCTTTTTTCAGGTTTTATTTTTAAAATGTCACCTTTTTTGCATTTTTTCAAAATTTTCTAAAAAACTATGATGGAATTTTTTTTGAGGAATGCATTCCCGAAATGAATTTAGAACATTAATTTCAGATCATTAAATGCCATTTCTCAAGGGGTACTCGAAAATGTTAATTTTCACATCTTTTAGAATAAATTACTTGAAACTAAAAAAAAATGGGGTTGCTGAGGAGCGCGAAAACGAAAAAATCGCCCCTTTTCAAGCCAATTATTGGAGAATTGAGAGTTTTATTTTAGAAGAGGAGATGAAGGGGGGTTTCTCCCTTTTTGATCTTGAAATAGGGGTGTTTCTCTTCCATCTCCCCACCAAATTGAGCTAGAAACTTGAAATTAGGTATGTACATTTAATGGGGGGAGGGGGGGTCCTAAATGTGCCTTTTGGCGGGTCTTGACTTTTCAGTCCCATTTCACCATCTCACAGCCTCCAAAAAGTTGCTTTTTGGTTGTTTTTTTCTCATTTGTTGAGTTTGTTCCACACATAACTCCCCTCCAAATTGAGCTGAGAACTTGAAATTAGGTATACACATTAAGTAGGGGCCTTAGATAGATCTTTTCGGGGTCTCGACTTTTTAGCCGCTCCGCAATGCTTTTTTTAATTTTTTTTTATTCATATTGTCAATGAAAATCAGGCTATTACGGTCTATCAAACTAAGGTAAATGAGACGAGGGATACCAACAAAATCCGTTTCAGGGTTCTAAAAGACCATTATGGCTATTTTTGGCCAGGTACCCTCCCTGCCTCAAACTAAAAAATATTATCTCAGCTCTATACTGACTAAAATAGATCAAATGCGGCTATTAGATATCCTGGAATGGGGTGACCTCGGGTCAAAATTCAGCAGTGCCCAAATGTAGGAATGGGGGTTTTGGGGGAGGGGAGAGGAGTTAAAACCGCAAAAATTGTTCCATTTTAAGCCACTCTTTGTAACACATACGAAAAAACCAGCTTCGTAGGTTAATTACAAGGGAAGATATGAAGGTTTTTGTTCTTCTTGACCTTGAAAAAAGGGCTGTTCCTCCCCTATCCCCCCTGCAAATTGAGATGAGAAGTTTAAATTTGACGTGTATATTTATTAAGGGTTGTAGAAGTGCCTTTCAGGGGGGTTTCACTTTTTAGACCCATTGCGCCTCTTACATTCCAGAAATGTAAATTTTTGGGAAGGTTTTCTATTGTTTTGAAATTACTCCTCGCATAATTCCTCTCTAAATTAGGTTAGGAAGTTGAATTTTAGTACGATTAGATGTACCCCTTGAGAGCCTCAAATTTCAGCTTCATTATATCCTTTTCGCAACCCGTGTAATAATTCCATTTTTGGAAAAAATTCTTAAAATATATTTTTTTTCGATGTTTGAAAATTGGCGAATTTTGAGCCAATTTTGTAAGTTTAAAAAATTAAGCGAGGAAGCTGAAATTTTTACCTCATCATTTGGAGGCAATTTCGCAAATACTACGACCCCTTCGTTGGCAGATTCTAAAAATAACAAAATTCGAGCTACCCTAAAATCTAGTTAGCAGATACCTACCTACCTTTATTGAGAGAAGCGGAATATCCCTGCCATCGAATTTTGAAATAAACTAAGGGGTATTGTTAAATGATCAAAATAAAACCCACACCTCACTTTTCTCCACTACAATGACGAAAAAATGTTTTTCCAGCGAAAAAATTCAATTTCAAATAGTGTTTGAAACAAAATTTTGAAATTCATGCCAACGTAGGAATTTTTCAAGTCATAGGGGAAGGTAGGAGGGTAAAAAAAAAATATTAAAAATCACAATAACTCCGAACCAAATTAGACCAGGTGAAATAAGTTTTCCAGCTCAAAACGTGTATTTCTATACGTACTTTCTACCAAAAAACTTCAGTAAATTTTTTTTTAGCTTCAAGTCGCGCTAAAAAATACGAAACCTTTTGAAAAAAATTTGCATTTTTCGCGTAACCTGGACCTTTACGCAAAAATAGATTATAATCGAAGTTGCTCGATGTAAAATTCGAAGCCAGAAAATATGGTGAAAAATTTGTTTGAAATAATATGCGATTTCACGTTCAAAATTCTCAAAAAGCCAACACATTCAATACTTCGATAAGGCTTATTTTTCTAATACTGTCGAGGCGAAGTTTTCAAAATAATTCATACTAATAACCTAGTTTTAAAATTTCGTGTATTTACCGTTCAAATAAATATAAAACCATAATAGTACAGTGTCGAATCCTCGGGAGCTCCTTTCTCAGGTCTTGATTTCCCCTTCTATTGTTTCATTCAACAGATGAGATGAAATTGATAATATTGGTGTCGTCATTGTATTAATCGAACTTTCCAAACACAATAACAAGATCAGATTCTTCATCTGACCCTGTCAGGTACTCATTTCAAGGTTACCCTTACGCATAAAAGCCTAATTTTCTCCCGGACACACTTCACAGAAGAATTTTTCCTCTGAACATTTCATCGTCATCCAACAACATCTGAAAGTTTACTTTGAAAAATTGATGAACACGGATATTTCCTCATTTCTATGGAGGTACCTCTTTGGATATTCGTGACATTGAACTAATTTAAATCGGGATGTTGAATCCATTTCCTGCATCCTGTCGACCTCAAGTCTCATAGAAGCATGAAAAGTCGAGGCTAAAATTTAAAATTGTTCAATTTTTCCTATCACGCATCAAAGTATAAATATTATCAAACTGAAAGTTTTGAAAAACATGAACTAAGGTCCTTTTGAAAATAAATGTTTTAGTTTAAGGTACTACTCAATCAGCATACCAAATTTCAGTCTCTCTGTTGGGTTGAAGTGCTTCAAGAAATTTAAAAATAAAAAGGAACATCGTTTTCCATTTTAATCCATTTAGGAGGCTGATTTTTTAGGAATAAGTATACTACATTAAAATTTTTATTCTTCGAAGACTGATTCAAAAACGAACAATTTTTGCAATGTACATCTCTTTCGATCTCGTCTTGAGAGACATGACTGAATTTTGACTAAAGAATTGACGAAATTTTGGTAATTTTAGATAATATCAAGTAGAGCTATAATGATAATTTTGAATGGTCGGGTAGGGGAGGAGGGATTAACAGTAAATGCCATCTTTTATCGTATTTAGCGAGAAAAGTATCCTTTGAAACTTCCAATAATTGCTGAAACATTTTAATTCGAAAAGAGTAATTTGACTATTGATTTAGTAACACTCCCAGAAAATTAAACGAACTCCGCATCAAATCTTCTCTCCCTCTTCATCTCTGTGATTAAAAAACTGAATCTCGAATCCAAATTCAGCTGGTAAAATCACTCCAAATATGAAGGCATTAAACATGCGCAAAAAATATCTTTTTACACATTTCGAATTTTGAAAATTCATCTTTCTCCATTAAAATTAATGAAATGCTTGGAGAATTTCGGGGGGAAGGGGGGTTGAATTACTTTTGTAAGCCCGCAGACAGGATAATTTTATCCGCTAAATACGAATTTTTAAGTCAGTTTTACCATTGAATTACTCTAATAAGCAATTTAAGTGCATTCTGAGGCAGTATAAATTATCGATCATCGTGGATTACAAATTTTTTTGCAACCTGAAGTTATTTATAGACTTGAATTTCCAACTTGGTGATACGATGAGAATGGTAACGACCTTAGGTAAAAATTTATGCAGCTCAAAACGCTGAAAAGTAAGCAAAAAACTGAGAAAATCATCAAAATTATACTGATCAATTATAAAAAAAAAAACAACAGTGACGAACGAGATCCCCTTACAACGATACCCACATTTCACGAGAAAATAATCCGAATTACCCAACATGAAAACTCCATCTTAACGAAAATTACTAAAAATTCTTTAAATTCTCGATAATTTATATTTATCGCTGACTTTGCCAAATTTTTGTACAAAACTAAAAACTGTTATCAACATTATCCTCTGGTTCTGGCATCTGGCACCTCACCAATACACAAAATAAAGAAACAATAGAAAGCATCGAGGTTAAATTGTGTTGTCCAATTACTAGGTATTTTACACATTCAACCCCTTAATATTTTGCTACGTTATAATTTCAGATTTAAAAACTCGACCAAAAAAAAAGAAAAAAAGAAAAAAAGAAAACCAACTGGGTATTGGCTGCTGTCATTTTTAATACTTTAAATTAATATTATAATTTCGAAAACACCGGATATAAATTTTTCAAGGTCTGGGTACATCCTTGAAAAAAGTTCCAGTCCGGGCAGGAATTTTCCTTGGCTCGATTTTCGTCGGTTAGATCTGCTTACTTTTATCATTAAAGTGGAATTAAGTCGATACAGCTAGGCATAGCATAATCAATCACTTTGTGAAAATTCAGCTTGTGTATTGATCAAAGGGCTCATTACGCTTTTCATTAGCGTTTGATAATCTCAAATTTCATCACTGTCCATAAAATATTAATTTGCCATTCGGTATCCGCGTGAAATATCAAATCTCTCTGATTTAATTCAAATTATTAACAACTTGAAAAAAATCTCCGACCGAATTTTCACACAAAGTAAGGAGAAATATTGTTTGTAAAAATACAAGATGATGGTTTTAAAATGCGTACTCGAGCATTTGAAAACAAGGCAAAAAAATATTATTCAAAATTCACGTTGTACAGTTTACAAAATTATCCAGCAAATTTTTGCCAATAGCTATCTACGACTACGAGATAGTAAATAAATCACCGAAATGGTACAAGTAGGTAACGATGGCGTGCCTTTGAATGAAAATAAGCGACTATTACGTACGAAGAAAGAAGGAGGAATACGTTAAAATTCGCATTAGTCGCGATCATTTGCATTAATTACGAATGTATGTATGTATGGTCTTAAACGAGCGAAACACTCAGATTTGTTATTTATACAAGTGAGAAATTTAAATAACAGACATACAAATAGGGCAAGAAAGAAGAAACAGTGGTTATATTAATGCGCCAATTTAACGATAAATTACACCAAAATACATACACGAATACAGTAGGCACGATTTATTAGAAAATAAAAATTTGCCACTAATTAGAAAATTAAGACGAGTAAGTAAGTAAGTAAGTAATACAGAGAATAATAATTAAGGCGAAATTAAAAATAAAATATCGCAAAAACGCCAACGATAAAATACGTCTACAATTGGTCAAAAATATTACCTGAAATTATTTTCCGGTATTTGAAAAAGGCGCGAAAGAATGCGTTATATGAGACTTAAACATCACGCTGTTTAGTGAACGTTCGGCTGAGAATTATAGCACATGTCAAGACAAGCCAGTGTACGAATACGCTACTGTTGCAAAAATCTCGTTCGTTTCACTACGAAAATGTGGAAATTGCGAAAAGTACATAGACAGAGAGAAACAGATCGCGAATCTCGCAAAAAGGAGCGAGAGGGGAGAGAAAAGCCAAAATTTCGAAAGCGCTTGCGCTGCAAATTTTAGCCTTTTCAAGGTACATGTACACGTCTGTAGTATGGTATAGTACGGTACGCGTACCATAGTATCTACTTTTACTCCCTTACTACGATTCGTGGCTGTGGCTATACCCACCAATACGTATGTATGGTATGGCAGAGATTGTGCTCGTACTCGTAGTCTCTCTTACACGCCACACATTACCTTACTACTCGTACATTGCTGCGACGAAGGGGAAATACGAGTATGAACCGTTTTCCCAAAGCCAGATAACCGTTCAAGCTTTCGCGCCATTCCAGCCGGGTAAAACAATATTTTCCCTATACCCGGTGTCCTTTGAGGATGCCCCAGCGTCGTGTCGACTCGACATCTCTTCCAATCTGCGGTAACCACGTGCAGACAAAGTACACCGCACACAGACGTAGTACTCGTAAGGTTACCTGTACGATAAATGCAGCTAAATCTATGAGCTACGATATGAAGAAAATGATTGTAATTAGTGACAATGGGAAACCCCCTAATCAGATCATTTTAAATAGGAGAACGATGACTATTTTTCAATATCCGAGGACATGAAATGATACGGTCAATGTCCACCAATTGACAAAAAATTTAGGCAATTTTCCCTTTCATGGAAGAATTTTAGATCACTGACATGTATTAAGTAATGCTGAAAATTATTGATAAAAAAAAATGATTTTCATATCCCCATATCGAATTTTTGAATCTTTTTTACAATCAAATTGTAGAACCTTCAATTAACCTTGTACCATATATCTTGGGTTAACTGTTAATATTTTTATAATTCACTTTGCACATATGAACACAAACAAACAGTTCAGACTTCTCCATACCAAGAGGGTAAACAGGCTACCACTGAAGGATTTACGAACCCACAGTGGTCATTTTCGCAAGAAACACCTAATGAGTGCGATAAATTTAAACGGCCCTGAGTTCAGGCGCCACTTTAATGGACCAGGAATGCTAAGAATATTCGTTCACGTTAATCCGTTTAATTTTACGAAGAAGATCAGCAAAATAGGCACGTGGAATATACGTGGCCTGAAGACAACAGGTAAGTTAGCTGTAGCCGAAAATAAAATGAAAAGAGTAGGGTTGCTGATATTAGGAATCAGTGAAACCCGCTAGAACACAATTGGAAACTTTATCTTTTTGTCTGGTAAAAGAGACGACACAGGAGTGGCAATCATAGTAGATGGTAAATACAAACACCTAGTGCTCGGTGCAAAGGCCATCAACGATCGGATGACAATTGTCAGGATTGATGCTGCTCCATCCACTGTAAGCGTCATTAAAGCATATGTCTCAACCAGTGCAGCACCAGATGAAGAAATTAAAGAATTCTACAGAGTCCTCGAAGAAACACTGGCTTCACAACCAAGAAGCAACAAAAAACTAGTACTGGGAGACTTTAATACCAAAGGTGGGAAGACTGACGTCAGGACTGATGCAGCTCCATCCACCATAAGTGGCATCCAAGCATATGCCCCAACAAGTGCAGCACCAGATGAAGAAATTAGAGTTCTACAGTGTCCTTGAAGAAATACTGGCTTCGCTGCCAAGAAGTGACATGAAACTGGTGCTGAGAGACTTTAATGCCAAAGTTGGAAAGACTGATAGCAGTGATGCTTACTATGGAGTAGTTTGTAGTCATAGTTTAGGAACAAGGAATGAATTTGGAGATCGGCTTCTCCAGTTCTGTGTTGAACAGCAACTTGTCCTGGCAAATACCTTGATCCAACAAGATAATCGCAAACCATACACATGGAACTCGTACGATGGAGGAAATCCTCAATCATTAGAGCCAAAACATATCCAGGAGCTGATGCAGCATCAGATCATCAACTTCTGGTGGCAAGGGTAAGGCTGCGAATCTACGTGAAAAGGCCAAAGAAGAAAGCATAGACTTTTCTCACCAATGCTGAATTGAAGAAGGTGGCTGCTGGAACAAATTTCATGGCTTGGATACAAATAACCCAAACACACTGAGAATACTTAAACACATGAGTCAGTTATTAAGGAAATAGAATGCGGGTTAGACAAGAAGCAGCTATCGATAACAGAGGACACTCTGATGATTACAGAGCAGCATAAGCAAGCCAAATGTTGCGGTAACAACGAAGAATACAGGCTACTAAACAGATCAGTCCAGCAGTGTTGTCGTAGAAATAGAGAAGCCTACCTTCACCAATTCTACAATGAAATACAGCAATACGCAGACCTCAATGAGACCAGTGCAGCATACAAGAAAGTACGTCAGATTTCGAGAGATTTTAAATCCAGAACTTGCGAGATCAAGAAAGATGATGGCACAGCTGTATGGGATTCTAAAGGAATCCTGGATAACTGGAAAACATACCGTAAGCGGTTGTACCAAGACAAAGGAACATCACAGATAAACCAACTGGTTCATACAGTTGAAATGACCAATAAAGATGAGTCAAACATCCTACTTGATGAAGTAAGGGAGGCGATGAATGCGATGAATAAGCACAACGCACCTGGTTGCGATGGTATTAAAGCTGAATTTTGGCAGGCTCTTGTTGAACACAGAATCAAAGCAGAATGGAATCTCTGCACTGTGATATGGTAGAGTTGCACATGGCCTATTGAATAATGTAAGTTGGTGCTAATTTCAATTCCCTTGCATAAGACAGGAGATGGAAGATTACACTCTAATTATCGAACAATCGCTTTAATTCCACACGGCAGCAAAGTCATGTTACAAATCCTAAACAACCAGATCAAGGCGTATCTACACACGTAAATTCCACCTGAACAAGCCGAGTTAATGCCAGAAAGAGGCACAAAGGAACAGATAATGAATGTCCAGCAAATCATTGAAAATTGCAGGGAGTTGAACATACCTGTAGTAATGTGTTTCATAGATTATGCCAAAGCCTTTGACTGTGTGAATTGGAAAAAGCTCTTCACAATCAAAAGTTATCGCGACAAATACTACTGTATCCACCCCCTCCCCCAAATTTAACCCTGGTTATCTTTCAAAAATAGGCATGTGACCTATCAAAATGGTGTAAAATTTTACGCTGAATCCAAAAATATGATTAATTTTTTGAATCCGGTCCCTCTATGAGAAGTTTCACTCCCCAAATCAAATTACAATGAGAAAGGTAGGGGTTCCGTCGCAACTCTGGGTGGAGAAGATTTTTTCTCGGAATACTTCGAGAAAATTTCCTATGAGAAAGGTCATTTTCTCCCAAGGTTTTGCTCAATCGTGAGTGTAAGGTGTGAGGACAGAATGTTTTTTCAAAATGCATTTAGAAAGTTCTGCTTTAAAGAATTACTTATTAAAACTTGACGCGAGTTTTTAAAAATAATTTTATATTAGGAAGGAGATGCGGTTGAGAATAGCAATTTTTTCAACTTCCAAATGGGCCCGCAACATTTTAATGGTGGAATCTTTTTCTTTATACGAGTACACGTAGCATCCAATGCCATTTTATGTATGTATATATGTACATTGTATCTATTATACGCGCTATAAACAATACAAATGAATGCAGTTTTCCTGACTTCGTAGCTTCCCATTTACGATCGTCATTTAAATATTTTACCAATTTTTATGAGATTTATCGGTAACGGGTGCAAGAACTATAGCTACAATTCTTTTAGCGGTAGGTAAGGGGTACTCTCGAGTTAATTATTTTTTCGCATGTTTTTTCCTTCGATGCTTTCCTCTCGTTATATTATGTATTCCATTTTATACCGCATTATAGAAAGTGTACAATATACTTACAATGTACATAGTTACATACTACTACCAAGCCAATGGTATCGTTTTGCTTCAATGGCTTCTACGTGATCTGCTTGTTAAAATGTTAACACACATTTGTCATTTTTCTTCTATCGTCGTTTCACACCCTCTTTTTGCCTCATGCTATATTGTCTCGACTAGTGATTCGTTCTTTTTTCTTTTCGACTCGAACCAACAACATTTTACTTATTGCGTTCCGCAAGTGTTGAAAAAATTAATGATCGTATACGTATAGTAAGGAATAGATAAGATATCGTATTAGTATAGTATTTTGTACTTGTACAGGGTGTGCTAGTCATACTTATACATAGTTGAACGCCCTCCAAATGACCAAACTGCAACATCAATTGCAACAGTTCGAATACGTGATTCGAGAGTTTGTATTAAGAGTGGATGGAGGGAGTTTCCTTTTTCCTAAAGCTCTTTCAACTACGGGGATCTTTTTATTATGTAGGTATAAGTTGTACCATCTCTAAAAACTAAAAATACCAACCTGATCCCGATATGTTGCCACCATAATAAAATTCACAACCGAAACTAATTAACAAATTTTTTTTCACTTTATTTCGAGCAAGTACTTTTGTGTGTTCTCTTTGTAATTATGAACAGGCATATTTTTGGGGTGAATCGCGTAGGCGATTTTATTAACTAGCGTAATACTGGTTGAGTGGAGTGATCATCACGATTGGCAAACATTTTTAGCCTGATTTTCTACGTTATATTATTAATGGAAACCAGACTAGTATGGACTATCCAGCATCTTATCATATGGAGGATGGAGCTGGAAGCATCAATGAAATCCGTTTTGGGGTCTCAGAAGACCATCATGATCTTTTTTGGCTATGTCAGATATTTATTTAAAAATTTTTCTCTCAAACTAAATATCATTTTCTCAGCTTTATACCAACCAGAATTGATCAAATTTGGGAAGTAGGCTTCGATCCCAAATTGGGCTACGAAATTGAAATTTGGTAGGAGTTTTAAATGTGTCTCTTGAGGGTTCCGACTTTTAAGCAACATTGCACCCCTTCACAACCCCCCAAAAAAGTTTTTAGATTGGGTTTCTCATTTTTTGAGTTTGTTCCTCACATAGCTCCCCTCCGAATTGAGATAGGAACTCGAAATCAGGTGTGTACATTCAGTAGGGTCCTAGATATCTTTAAGGCGTCTCGGAGTTTTCAGCCCCATTTCACCCCTTCGCAGCCTCAAATCTGTGGTTTTTTGGTCGTTTTTTATTATTTTTTAAGCTTGCTCCACGCATAACTCCTCTTCAAATTGGGCAAAGAAATTGAAATTAGGTATGTCGTGTCTTTAAGAGACCCTTGATTCGCCTTTTGTGACTTCGACTTTTTAGCCCCATTAAGCCCTTCCTACCCACAATGCTTTTTCCAATTTTCATAATTGTAATACGTCATGAGAACCAGGCTAAGCGATGCTTTTTTTTTCTACTTGAAATCATATTTTTGAAATAATTTTGCCCTCGCTTCACTCTGGCATTGATACGTGCAGTCTGTTTCCAATGGTCACAAAAATTAAGCTTCCAACCCCCCCCCCCCCCCCTTCCAAACACATTTAGCGTTCTGAAATGTGAACAATTTTTTCTAATTTTTTGCTTTTCCTCGCAGAGGACCCCCCCCCCCATCCTCGACCAATTCATCAAACTTCGCTCAATTATTACTTTTGAACAGTTTGCAACATAATTTCACTACTTTTACTGAACTTTAAATACTTCCACTGCCTGATAGACACTTTGTAGAAAGAGACTGATGAATGAGACATCCCACCAATAGAACACTAATAATTCCACGTTTTAAAAATTTTAATTTTTTCCTATTAAGTATTCTAGTATTAAACATTTGATACATTCGTCGGAGTAGTTTCATTTTGTATCCAAAATCTAAAAGTTCATTCTTAAAATCTTACATTTAGCATTTCAAGTCCATGCACCTAGTTGTAATATTTTCGAGGAATTTAGAGAATCTCGATTAATTTTTCATTCTTAATATTTTATGAATGAAGCGAAGAAACACTAGCAATATCTACAGTATATTAAATTTTCATTTCGACCGGATCTTAAAATGAAAAAGGAATTCAAAGGATGATTAGCGAGGGGGTTATTATTCTACCAATGCGATGAACTAAAATGTTTTCGCATTTAATGCATACTATTTTCGAAAAATCCAAGAGGATAAAAATATAATAATAACGAGTTATTTGCTTCTTTGCTACCAGAACGGGTCAAATGATAGATAAAGTTTATAAAATAGAGGTTCGTACACCATAATACATAGTAGCCAGCTAGCCAGCCACGTATCTATATACGTACAGTACATTACAGGAGGGCATAGACATCAATATTGAATTCTTCACTCATCGGACGGACAAACACGTTGAATAAGGGTGAAAAAATTCGCACTATATCAATAAGAGTAAAGGACTAGAAGTTGACGTATTTCGATATAAAAAAAAAAACCTTTTCAGTGTAACGATGCGATGCCTACATATACAATACATATAAGCATATAATCTACTGTTAAAAAAAAAATTTCACCCCTACGGGTGTAATGTAGTCTAACATATGGCCTATTGAAGAAGCTATTGAATTGCTCTCTGTCAAGGTTATTCGTTTCAGGCTCTTTATCACGACACGTTCGACTATTTGAAAATTTCCACAACGTAACGAAAACGAACGAATATATCGAGTTGGAATTTATAACTTTCCTAGCCATTCTTCTAAAGGTTATTTCATTTCGTAAAAAATAGACTCGTTTCATTTATGCCTGCTTGGTTCGTTCGCAGCGAAAAAAAAAAAAAACATACGAAGAAAACGAATGACCGATGGTAGAGGTAAAGGAAGAAGAACAGACACGGAACAAAATTCTATCTCCGAGGCGACCGACGACTGGCGATCGGTATGTAATGCACGATTCCATTTCCGTAGTTCCTTTCAGGTTTGTAGGTATAATCCATATTACATTTTCAACATCTTTAAAATACGTCATTTATCATTTTTTGGGTATTTTAAAGCTGGCTGGATGGGCAAAGGTCGCGCGGAATTTATTTATACATTACAAATATGTTGCATTTTTAATGTAAAACCTAAAACGTAGCATGAAGTACTGGTCAGGAATCATCGATTTTCTCAAAAAAACATTTCAAAAAATTGACCAACACATTTCCTCAAAATATAAATGATAGCTAGCTAGAGGTACCCTTATTAAAAATAGTGAAATGCCCCTGTCCTCAAAATATTGAAATTAGCTGTTAGACTTAAGTTGTTAGATGAAATTGAAAAATAATTTCATCTGCGAAACT
Source organism: Ferrisia virgata (assembly GCA_900060175.1). Lineage (NCBI taxonomy): Eukaryota > Metazoa > Arthropoda > Insecta > Hemiptera > Pseudococcidae > Ferrisia > Ferrisia virgata. The sequence goes on along the minus strand of FIZR01020339.1, from coordinate 2,646 downwards.
CTTACCCCATCCTGAGGGAAAATTTTGAAATTTATGCCGACAAATAGTGAGGGAAATGGTCTAGAAATTACCTGCACGAATTTTTTCTACATTTTTCAGCCCATTGTTGGAGTGGAGCGAACGAAAAAATTTTCAAATCGTCATATCCCTGAACTTCAGAATGCTGCAAATTTTCAAAGCGTGTATTTTAATACGTATTTTCTACTATATTTATCACTCAATTTTTATGAGTGGTGATTCTTGTTCGAAAATACAAAAAAAAATTCATAAATTGTGTTTTTTGCTTTAATTTTTAAACCCATAGTGAAATTCAATAGTTATCAGTTTGAATGATTAAATTCAAATTTATTTTATTTATGTATGAATATTTTTTTCCTTATCCTTTATTGATTTTTATTTTTAAATTGAAGTTACTTTTTTATATTAATTTATTATTTACGTTTGTAGTATAAAATATTCATTAATAATAATTTTTTTAATTAAATTTTTAATTAAAGCATCATTACTCTTTTTTCATTTTTGATTAGGCGTGCTCATCAATTTAAGGGCCCGTGCCAACATGTTTATCTGATCCTTTTGATCGCACACTAAATGGTCAAAATTCGATCCATGATTTTAATATTTATTTCATCGCTGCTCCTTTCCATCCTGAACAAAACTTATTTTACGTTTTAATGTTTATTGATTAAAAAATATTTTTCAACATTTATTCATCATTTATGATAAATTTCCTACAAAGATTTACCCAATTTTCAATGTTTTCAAAAATTATCATTGAAATTGGGTGACAAATTGACAGAAATATGTAAAAAATGCAGAAAACTGATTAAAAATCAAGAAATAATGATAAATAGTAAATGAAAATTGACCAAAAATCATTACAAATCATTAAAAATTGGGTAAAAATTTGAAAAAAAACGTTGAAAAATGAGTAAAAGTTGAACAAAAATTATAAACTTCATTGAAATTTGATCAAAAATTATGAAAAAATGTAGAAAATTGGATAAAAATTAACGTACTAGGTGAAAGATGCAGAAAATTCATCAAAAATTGGTAAGAAGTGTAGAAAATTGCTTAAAATTCACAGGAAAGCGTTGAAAAATTAGTGAAAATTGAACAAAAATTGTAATAACTCATTGAAAATGGATCAGAAATTATGAAAAAGTATTAAAAATTTGGTGCAAATTGACTAGAGTATGAAAAAAATCGTTAAAAAAATCAACGAAAAGCTAAAAACTGACATAAATATGTAAAAGATGTGGAAAATTTATCAAAAATCACGAAAAAATGTAGAAAAGTATTTGAAAAATGACCTAAAATATAAGAAAAAAATATTCAGAATCAATGAAAATCGGGTAAAAAATTGACAAAGATCAGAAAATTGATCAAAAATCTCGAAAAAATCGTTAAAAATCATCGAAACTAGGGTAGCAATCATCAAAAATTTTTTTAAAAAAGACATACAGTGACTGTTGATCAATTTTTTGCATTTTTAACCAAATTTTTGATGTTTTTTCACCAAAATTTCGATGATTTTTAAGGTTTGTTTTTCATATTTTAGGTCACTTTCACATATTTTTCAGCAGTTTTACAAGATTTTTGATCAATTTTCTGTAATTTTCACACATTTTTGTCAATTTTTTTACACACAATGTTTGAAGATTTCTCACCTTTGCTTTCATGTTCCCATTTTTGAACATTTGTAATGATTTTTTTTCATATTTGAAGTTCATTTTCACACGTTTTTCAAAATTTTTTCGTGATTTTTGATCGATTTTCAAGGTTTTTAAATGATTTTTGCTCAAATTTTACTAATTTTTCAACATTAATTTGTGATTCTTGATCAATTTTCCACATTTTTTTACGTGTTTTGGTCAATTTAACTCTATCTTTGATGATTTTCAACGATTACGTTAATGTTATAGGTCAATTTTCACATACTTTTCAACTTTTATTCGTTATTCTTGATCAATTTTCTAAACATTTTACTCAACTTTGTCAACTTTTTACCCAATTTTTTTCATATTTCAGGCCAATTTTCACCCAATTTTCAACATTTTTTTAACATTTTCAATCTTCTGCTTTTTTAACACTTTTATGCCAAATTTTTATCCAATCTGCAAAGATTTTAAATCATTTTTCACAAATTTAAGGTAAATATTCAGCTGTTTTTCAAAACTGTTTCGTATTTTTTGATAAATTTTGTTCATTTTTTACAAAATTTCGGTCAACTTTTTACCAAACTTTCGATGATCGAATGAAATTTGGTTTGAGGGTCAAGTTTGGGTTTTAGGTTTGATTTCCGGAGTTTTTGTTTTTCAACCCTTGTTACATCTGCTTAAAAAACCCAAAAAAATTAAGTTTTGTTGGTTTTCTTATTTTTCAAGCTCGTTTTTACTCTACTTCCCTTCCAACTTGAGCTAGTGAATTGAAGTTTGTTATGTAGATTTAGGATGGCTTCTAAATGTTTCTTTTGAGAGTTTCAGCTCTTCGATCCCATTGCATCTTTTCACAGACCTAAAAAAGTGCACAATTTTTGGGGTGAGTTTACATTAAAGTCATTTACTCTGCTCGATACAGACCAAAATCGTTCCAATTCGGTCAATCGGTTCAGTTTGGCGGCAGATTAGATATATATGAGTGAGG